>JAUYWI010093242.1:0-12099 GCA_034780595.1 Parotoplana pacifica | reverse complement strand
AGTAGGTAGTGTTTCTGTAGTTGTAGTAGTAGTTGGTGCTTGTGTAGTTGTAGTAGTAGTTGGTGTTTCTGTAGTTGTAGTAGTAGTTGGTGTTTCTGTAGTTGTAGTAGTAGTTGGTGCTTCTGTAGTTGTAGTAGTAGTTGGTGTTTCTGTAGTTGTAGTAGTAGTTAGTGCTTCTGTAGTTGTAGTAGTAGTTGGTGTTTCTGTAGTTGTAGTAGTAGTTGGTGCTTCTGTAGTTGTATTAGTAGTTGGTACTTCTGTAGTTGTAGTAGTAGTTGGTACTTCTGTAGTTGTAGTAGTAGTTGGTACTTCTGTAGTTGTAGTAGTTGAATGATAAATATCTAAAGAAGTTATTAAAAAACTTTTTGTAGTGTACATATAATAGTGTAGATATTTATTAAATAAAATTGCTGCTTCCTAAAATCTATGAGGCATGATTTGTCTATCACTCACAGTATTGACCAAATTTACTGTGTAGTTAGTTAACCTTTGTCGCATATCTCTAATTAATTGTGACTTGATCTTCATAATTATGTGACTACACAAACCTTTTAAAGTGTGTAATTCCATCTCTAACTTTATTAAAAATTATTCGGTACTATTTACATACATCAAGTTTAATTGTGACGATCAACATACAAATTATTTCACAATTTAAATCAGTATCAATTTACTTTTCATGGATGATCATATAGGTCAATAGTTTCTGTAAAACAATTACATAATCTATGATGGCATTTCAAAGTCTCTACCTAAGCAATGTTCTATGATATGTAGGAAATAATAAAACACCGCCCATTCAGTATAGTTAAACTGACACTATGGTCTACCAACTTACGTGACTGAATGACATTTGGTGCCATCAGAAGGCAATTAGAACTTCCAACAGTTAAATCACTGTCACCTTTCAAACACATTGTTTGATCTGAATATGGCCGCAGTACCATACACATTCTTCCTGGCGTAACTGCCGATTCTATTGAATCAATGACCCAACTCAATTGTTGGACAACAAATGGAGTTTCGAAACTGACGGATGTTCCCCAGACACCGTCACTATACGTCCACTGAAGGTAGTAGCCGGGTGCATTGCCGTTGTCAGTTAATGAGACAGTTCCAGGGGCCACATTTGTTCCAGGTATCCTCATAGTGATGCTGGTAGCGGTACCACTGCGTCGTTCAAATTTAGAGTTTCCACCCTTCAAATAATAAGCGCCGTCATCGCAGTCATAGAGTGGAAATGAATAATTTGAATACCAGGAAACTGAAAGCAACAAACAGTATTTAGATTTGGCAAAATGTTTTACAATTGAAAATAAAATGGTTCGACTAAAATAGATCATAAATATATTGTAAAAAAAAAATTAAAAGTATGTTTCGGTAAAAATTGCCCAAACAGTTTGGACAAATATAATTTAAGTATCAACGTTTCAGAAAATAAAAATATCCTTAGATACAAACCTAGACTTAATGTTCAAAATTTTCAAGGGTCAGAATTTACTGTGAAAGATTTTTAGTTAAAATTGTTTCTTGTTCGAGTTTATTATCTCGCTTGTTTATTTTTGTTTATCTCATCGCAGTACTTTTATATGTAATTTCATTGCTGATGATGACAAATGTTTTTGTCGAAACATGTCCTATTATAAATAAATGACTTTTGCTGTATTTATATCGATTTTCTTATTCTTCATAAAGTCATCGACACTACCAAACTTATTCTTTAATATAGTCTCTTTAAATAAGAAACATTATATTTTTCCATAATTATGCTCCTATTACGATTTGTTTTACTTTATATACGTACACTTAATTAAAACATGAAAATGTATACAATTTATATAATTTATTTCTCAATCATTGTGTTCTAATTTGTACAAATAGCAATAACCTAAACCTACTCAGTAGCCGATCCAGTGGTAGGAGGCTCAGGGGATTCCCCTCGAGCTCTAGTGCTGGAAAAGTAGATGACAAGCCTACCATCCAAAAGAAATGCCAAATATTTTTGTTTCAACAGTTATCCCATTTTTTACATTTCTACATTTTTTGAGAGGAGTTTACGCAAGCTTAAATATTTTCCTGAAATGTAAAAGAAAAGAATTATCTCTCTGTATTTGCACTTGTGTGTCGATTTGTAAGGAAACTCACGTTGACATAAAAAGTGGTAATTAATTTTTCTCAATCAAATCCTCTTATTTTACTAATACATATCAATAATAACAAAAGATGTTTATTAAGTATGAATTGGGGTGAATTTGTGAGAAACAAACTAGCTTTTGGAAAGTCAACTCCAAAACTGTAGTTCCGATTTTTAAAAAACTTTTTTTCTCGTTGTTTATATTACAATTTGAAAACGTGTTAGTCATATTCAAATGTCTCATTTTCTTTTATTAATCAGCACTGCAGCTGAAACATTGTCGCCCTTCTGGATCGGCCCCTGTGCCTATTACCGCCTAACAAATAGAATAATTTAATGTTATACTTCTATTACTGTTTTAAATTATTCAATTTGCTTTCTTGATGACATTTGGCAACACCAACAGCTGTGTTCAAAGTAGCATCTCCAAGTTCTAAACTACGAAGGGTGCTATATCCATGCACCTCATCCGGACATCCCGTTAAAATTAGGCAGGAAACCGCATCACCTGTAAAACATGGCTGTAAAAATTGGGTTAAATTAGAATTTCGAAAGGGTATAGTTGGAGATTGAGTCCTGATGGCTTCAATCACATGCCCTAAACTTACTAATGAGCGACTAATATATTGAGATGGATGGCTGTTGAACCCAGGTCGTTTCTGTATTAAATGACGCCCTTTTTCAAAACCTGCCAAATCTCCAAATATTAACATTCCACTTGTTTTACTTTTTGTGAAAACATCTACTGATAATATCTTTATAATAACAAAAAAATGAGATAGCGATGCGTTGTTATGAAATGAATTTTTACCTTTGTGACGCTTTGTTCTTGCTTCATGTAAAAGAGAGTGCATTTCTTCAGTGGAATTAACTTTCACTTCTTTTTGACCTTGGACTATACAAAGAGAATTTAAATTTCTAAATGACAATTTATTATGCGTCAAACCACATAGCAATTTGTCCTGATAAAATTCTAAAAATGAAAGTAAGATTGTATAAGTGCATGTAGTATTTGTATCAGCAGATTGAATAATCTCAGTAAATGCAAAGGAAACTAACCCTTGTTCACCTGTATCGCTACCTAAAAGAGTATATGTTTTACCAGTAGCTGTCATTCCATAAGTCAAAAAACAAACGTTAAAACCATTTAAAGCTACTGACATTAAACGGGTCATTTCTTTGTATATGTCAGTATGTGACGAAGTGTCTTTAAAAACATGATTAAAGTGAAACGTACGTGAAATGTACTCACTATTTTTACTTTCTGACTTTAAATTAAGTATTAGTTTATCAACAGATTGATAGTCAACACAAGATTTTTCCTGTTGATTAAAGGCGGGTCGAATTCGTACAAATACACGAAATGTTCCAACAACTTCTTGAAGACGTCGTATATATATGTGTTTTTTTGTAACATCTTCTTTTAAAGATTCTAAAAACTCTAGTTTTTTAATTATAATGGAAATTTCTTCATTTGTTGATATTGCGATTAATTCATAATTCATTTTGTCTTTTTCGAATTTTTTCTTTTCACATGAAATATTATAAAGATCTTCTTGCATGCGTACATCAATTTCATTTTTATCATTTAGTTGTTGTTTCAGATGTGTTAAGGTACCATTAAGATTATTTATATTTGATTCTAAATAAGTAGTGTTTTCTAAAGATGTTATATAGGATCTTTTATTTTGTTTTAAGTATTCATTTTGATTTCTTAATAGTTGCAGTCGGGAATCCATAATAGTATTTTCGTGTTCCATGCGTTCTATACTACTTTTTTGTTTTAATAATTTAGATTCTAGAACGAGACATTTTTGTCTTGATCGACGCATATACATTTGTTCTATATTCTGCTCAATTTCAGATTTTAGTTGACCATTTTTATCAGTAGAAGAACTTGGAGATCTAAATTTCCAAAGAATTACTTTATTTTCAACATCAGTTTTAGGTGTTTCGTGTGTTACTTTTTCAAACATAAGATCAACCTCTTCCTTTTTAATAATTTCGTTGCTACTAATCCCTTTAACTTTCTTGAGATCTGTAGAACGTTGGGGTTTATTTTGAAGAGATTTCTGTTTTTTATTCTTACAATTTCCATCAGAAAGATTAATACTACTATTTTCATATCTAATATCATTTTCGCCATTCTGATAATCATCTATTGACTTTTGAGCACAAGCACATATACCAACTTTAGAAACCATTTTAAGATTTACAGGGTGTAAGTAAATCATATATACATAGATGTAATTGACAGCAACCCTAACCCATAGAGTAATAATTACCAGTAATTGTAATAATGAGTTCCAGTATACATATAATGAATGAAACATACGTTTAAGTATTTCATAAAAATTACATAGAATAATGATCCTTTCCATATATCTTAAATTATCCGAGCCTTAGAGTTAGACATCATGGTTTGCTAAACATTTCTGTTCATTTTCATCCTTATCACCTCGACATCTCTCTCTTCTGAATGGATCCACTGTTTCAGACTACTAATAATGTTCTCGCGATGTCGACTCTAACCCTTTTACCAAGTATCCTGCCAGTCACAGCCAAAGTATCAATTCCACCTTTTCTCTTAACATGTCCGAAAAAACCTGATTGTCTTGTTTTTATAGTATCAATCAGCGAGCTCTTTGTTCCTGCCCTCTGTAAAACACTTTCATTAGACTCGTGTACAGTATGTGACACCCGGAGCATGCGCCTGAGAAACCACATTTCTGAAGCTTGCAAATGGCCGACATCTGAATTAGTCATTGTCCAGGTGGCACTTTCATAGATCAGAATCGACATTACGTAACAGTTTAGAAGACGTCGTTTAAGAGAGACAGGAGTATTACGATCTCGCAAGATGTAATCGAACTTCCAGAACGTCTTCTTAGCCATGCCAATTCTTCTCCTGATCTCAATCTCGCACCTAACATCGTTGTTACATAACTTCCGAGGTAATTGCGACTTGTTTGATATTTTTGCCCCACTTGGTTGATCCCGATATGCAAAATGGTTTGGGATCGGAGTTTCAGTCTCCTAGCCTTAGCCTGAAGAGGCATAATAACCTACATAGCGCCTTACTTAATAAAAAAAAGTTATGGGTAATCCAAAATTGTTAAAAATTGAAAAAATACAAAAATGTGCTAAAGTTATCTACATATACTTATGTCTAATTTTATTCTGATTATCAAAAATATCAACTTTTAATGTTTTTATATCTGCGTGAAGTTGCTAATGTTATGATGAAATTTCAATCAGCTATGAGCTATCGGAGTTTATTCATTAAGTTTTCAAAAAATCACTATAATTTTTTTAGATAGAACGGGTATTTGTCAGTTTCATATAAATTTAAAGAAAATTGTGAAGTAGAGCCACCTCCTTTTATACTTTTTATGTGTCCATTGATCTACTCATAGAGTAGGGTGGATCTACAATTAATTTAAAATTAAAATTAAAAATATACAAAACACACAAAATCTTGTTTCTGTTTTTCCGCTCTTTGATCATCCAATTTATCCATTTATTTTTTTTAAACATTGTTTTTTACTTTCTCTTGTTTTCATTGTTTTTGAAAGTCATTTTTAGACATACCTAGCTACCTCCATTTTCTCTTTGTGATTTTTTGTTCTATTGGAAGCTGTTTTGTCCTCTTCCATAGGTCACAATTTAGAATGGTATCTGGCCAGTGTATCTGGAGGGTTCTACATAGACAGTCGTTGACATGAAATCTGATAGAAAAATTCTGATTCCTTACCCAAAAATAGTCTAGTTACCAAATTTCATTAAAATTTTTGAGCTTTTAAACTATAAAATTAGTGTTCATGTTTTAAAATGTTTGGAAGGGGGTCTATACTTTATAGCTGTTTGATAAAATCCCCCGAAGGCACCTCCCACATTAATGCCCTACAAATAAATTAGTAGGTAATTGGTGGTGATAACTCCTATAGTAAGATCTGGATGTTGTTCACTCTGAAAAAAAAATATTTCACAATAATGTTCCTTAATTAATGAAATTAAAACAATACCATGATTTTTACCCCCCCCCCCCCTGTTTTTAGTTAAAGTTTATCTAAATAAGTGCTGTAGTTTTTGGGATATAACTTTCCAAAGGCTAGTTTGAGTCCCGTCAATCCACCCAATTCATACATAACAGCAACTCTTGCCCATGAGATTTATGTGCACTTTCTTCTTCTTGATATTCCTGCCTAAATCGAGGCCTCTACAGGCCCCATTGCTCGAAAAGGAAGTTAATTCTTCCGGTGAGCAAGGATTCCCTTCTAGTCAACAGTGGGGCTGCCAAAAAATGTTTCTAAGGGCAAAGTGTTTTTGGAACAGTGCTTAAGGTAATGAGGCAAACCGAATCAGGCTCGGAGGGGGACTATAATTCCTGATTAGCATGCTTTGGCAGCTGTGGAGGTGACTAACAGTGATTTTTAATATTCGAAGTTAGGGGATGTGAGTCTTTCTTTCTAATAGCCGTTTTTCAGAGTCACAATGAATTTTCGTGGTTCATGCAGTTCTTCAGAGTTCCTATGGAATCTAGCCTGTCGGCGATCTCAATGTCATCAACGCCACAATGAGAGGGGACCCATTGTAGGGTAACACAGTTGTTCATCATATTGATTAGGTTAGACCAAATGCTATGGTTAGGGGCATCATCTTGGTCATCCGATCCTCTCTGCAATTTGTTGATTGTGGCCTTGGAATCTCTAAAACTGACAGAAGTATTAAAGACTTTTCCAGTGATTCACTTGGTGAGGCCCGCTGTGACTGCTTCTTCCTTGATGGTATTACCTCTCTTGTTGAGACGATAAAACCTCACGCTCCTGAAACAGTTTCAGTGACCTAATCGTCTGTGTAGCTACTAAAATCCTCATGCACTATTTGATAGTTTTGAGAGCTTTCTCCTCTTTAATATGGCTATTTTCGGTCCTCATACAACGATCTTCGAGGTGGTTGTTATCCCAGTTCCAAAGGAGGTGTGTTAGAAAATTTGTGGATTTGTTCTCTGTTACAATTTGGAGGGAAATCCTTGCACTCTTGCTCACCAGTAACATGGGAGATCAGTGTAGTCTCTTAATCCTTGTTCCTGGTAGGTATGTTGCAAACCTTATGGAATGAAGATGTTAAGCATCTACTGGTGATTCTGGCTGCTCTAGTATTGACAACTGCTAATATGTTGATGGTAGAATCAGTATGAAAATTACCCCAAACGCCCATAGCGTTACGTTTGCCAGTTGATCGTACATATTTTGCATGACTTCGGTTTTTTGTGCCCAAGTGTTGCCAGTGAGAGTCTTTAACATTTGACGTCTGGACGCGATTTTCGAACTGGCTATGTCACCTGAGAATTGGACACCTTCGTCAATAGTCACACAGGAACTTTACTTTAGTTTGGAGCCGTTGTAGTATTGTATTGTATTGTATTTATTCCACTGTTATAATAAGCAATTATGTACAGTATTGGAAAATAGTAAAGGTCGATCTTCTTTTTACATCCGCGCTCTCTGGTCCAGTGTTTGATGTGTACCTATTTAGTCAGTCTTCTCTGGCGACACGACAACTTTCCACTTAGTGCACTATTTCTGGTACTTATCGAGGTTCTTTTGGGGTTTAGCAACTGCTTTCTCAGTAGACTTGTCACAGGTCGTCGGCATAGAGAGAGGCGAGATCGTAGTCATACAGTTATCTAGGATGTCATAAAGTTGATGGATGGCTGATTCTAATATTGAGTTTCTATTTCTTGATTTTTTTCTGTCACTTTCGTCAAATAAACAGTAAAAACTGATGTAAAACGTTTCCTTTTTATTTGGTTTGAATTGTTTAAGTTTACTTTATAGTTATTCAAGAGTTTTTCTACTAGGGGCAACCATTTAGTTGGAGTTTTTGTTGTTGTTATTATTTTCGAGAAGTCTGTGATCTTTATAATTAATAAATATTGGTTAAAAAATCGTTTCTATTTTAAAGAGAACAAAACCAATATTTGAATTAGTAATCCATCACATAGACACTTACATTTCAAACACAAAGCAAAAGATACATACTTCGAAAACGGCTATAATCAAGGGGCTGAAAAACATATTAAGCATGAAAACTGGAAGAAAAGAAAATAATATGAAAGCTTTATGACGAGAAAAAAACTTCTATCAGCATAATGCAGATATTCGCACTGGTACAGCATTCTGCTTTAAAATATATGCTTGTTGGAACAAACATTCGCGCGTTTCTACTGGAATAAATCTATGTATTTAGTATAAATTTCATTTGAATAAATTTATTCATTTAGTACAAAACACGCAGGAACTTTTCTACCAAGCTTAAACGCTAGCGTTACCTTCACTTTTTGTGAAAAAAGAGGATCGAGATCATCTTCTTTTCAACTACTGTCTAGCTATCAGAACAAGCGCATCCGAATTTCTGGTCAAAGATATTTAAAGGTGGCCACCCTTATTTCTTCACATGCACTCCTGTAGAGATAACAACTGCCAACCATTCGTTGCTTAGCCAATCTGCCGGTCGGTGTCTGCAATTCAGTAAACATGATAGCGCTTAGTCAAGTCTGACACCCAAATAAATTATTTTATGGTTGTTTAAAATTAAATTCAACAGTTTTAAAGCAATAGATATTAGTTCCTATGACAGAGAAACTATACAACATTATGAAATTTTATTGTTCGCACGAAAATAAAGAAAATACTACAAAATTATGATTTTTTTGTCTATGAATTTATCCTATTTCAAATGATTATGCTGTAAATTTATTATAGATCATGTGCAATACTAACGAGTATACTACAGAATATCGGATGTTAGTTTTCCTTCTGGTATCATAAATGAGATGAAGGTAAGAAATTTGTAAATTAAAAGACAGATTTGACACAGGGTTATTCAAATTTGGCAGCGAAAACTATTTGAGTTTCGAACAATCCTCAATTTACCAAAATTAAGGCAACCCAATGAACAGGGAAATGAACATAAGAATGTTGAACGATAACTTTAAAAAAATCCTATGCAGTCAATAAAGAGTAGATTATCCGATTTGGCAATAGCAGCAACGACTTTCTCCGCATAGTTAAATAAGAACTTGAATATTCCAGCTTAGTGAGGAATATCACCAAAATTGTGTTAAGTGTTGTCTGCAGATACAGTGGACTCTTCTAGAACGACCCCCTCTATAGCGAATTCCCCTCAAAAACGACCTAGAAATTATTTACCGTTTGCATTTTATATTAAAAAGGCTGTTAATACCCTCTCTAACACTACTTACAACCTGATTTCCCAGTATGTAATTGTGTATTTACCTCTATAACCAAATCTTTCATATTTTAGGACAACACTAATTGATCAGCGACAACCAACCAGAAACGATTGTGAATTATGTACCTATGTGTTAATTACAGTTTAGCTTATTTTTGTTTGTTTGTGAACACGTTCATTGATTGCCCGGTGGAGATTTTAACTGATAAAATTTATTTCACATTATGACTTCACGCAAGCGAAAGACACTCTTTAGAAGAAAGGTTTGATGTTGTCAAGAGAAAAAAGGGGGAAACAGCTCTGTCTGTCAATAGCACAATCGTATGATGTTGGCAAGACACAAGTCCAGAACGCAATACGTAATAGAAATGACATTTTAAAACAATGGAATAACGGCGAATCTGGAGAGAGAAAGGTTAAATTCGTGCCTGCAAGTATGCTGCCCTGGATAACAGAGTCCGAACAAGAAACATTCCGCTATCGGGTAACTAATCCAAGAAAAGGCGATGTAGGTTGCACCAGAACTTGGCTACCAACATTTCTCCGGAAGCAACGGTTGGCTTGATCTTTGGCAGAAGCGACATACTGTCAAATCATTTGCGCTGTGTAGATAGAACGCCGGAGTCTCTACTGAAGTGGTGGATGACTGGGTCAAGCGATTGCCATCAATCTGCAAATGCTATACAAAAGGAAGACATATACAACGCCGAAGAAACGGGCCTCCTCTACAGAGCCATGTCATCACACTTGATGGTCATCAAGGGCGATTATAAATCCGGCATAATAACTTCTAAGGAAGGAATTACCGCTTTATTGTGCTGTTGTTGTACTGGAGATAAATTGAAACCTTTAATCATTGGTCATAATGCTAATCCATGCTGTTTTAAAGGCCAGGAAATTGAAGCCCTTGGTAATGACTATAAACAAAAAAAAGCGTCGATGACTGCAAAGATAGTCACTGAATGACTGAACAAGTTAGAAAACAAAATGCGGATACAAGGCCATAAAATTCTGCTCTTCTTAGATATCTGCACAGCTCATTTCCTTGTAAAGTTATAAAACGTCGTAGTCCAAATGCTGCCTCCCAACACAAAGTCAAAATTCCAACCATGCGACGCTGATATCATCCAGACTGTCAAGCTCTACTGTCGCAAGATTCTACTGCGCCAGGTTCTCTTCAAACTTGACAATGGCTCATCATCAAAAGTATTAGCCAAGTGCATTTCTCTTAAGGAGGCAATAATAGAGTTGCGCGTGTCCTGGTTGTATGTCAAGGAAGAGACAAGGAAGTGTTCGTGAATTGCGGTTTTTATTTCAATGAGAGACTACTCGGCTATGGATGAAGATGTCTAATTATTTCCGCCGGAAGCCAATGTTTTCAGCGAGACAGAAGAAGACAAGCCAGAAGAAGCAGCCAAAGATTCCCTTGAAGAAAATTTTGAAACCATAAATTAATTGATGGCAATTGTGCTATGTCTTATTTAAATAATTTACTTGTTTTGTTTAACTTATAATAGCACTTTTATAGTTGATTCCAAATGCTAAATGCCTGTAATAGTTCAAGACATTAAATTGTTTACTTCTAAGCAAACGATAAGTGGTCCTTATTATGGCTTCACATTCTGTTTAATGAAACTAAGTGCTCAGCTGGTAGCAGAAACCACTGAATCAGATTTTTTGGCGGCTAGTCTCTTTTATCCATTGCGTGATGTATTTGGCAGTTACCAATTGATGTTCACGTGGAAAAGTGTGAAGAAGCATAGGTGCATAACAGAGTTACTGTAGTAAATGAAGACCGAAGGCAACGACACAATGCAGGTCATGCATCATTACGACTAAAATATGACGAATAGTTTTAACAATCGATACATTGTGCAGAAGAACAAGAAAATGAAGTAAGAGCTTTGGTATCATACGCTATACCTGTTCCCAGTGTACGTTAACAGGAGCCGAAGAATTTGAAACTATACTATCATAACCACTATATGATGAATTTGTTTTCCCACAACTGTAGTTATAAAACAATTAATATGGAACAATTATATTTCAGTTATGGGAACACCAATTGATTTATAAATTAGCTGGGGTCAATTTTCTTTTCCCTACTAATTGTTCTATACCACTGTTAGTAGTTGACCAAAACGGTCACTAAAGACAGTAGCACTGTCTACTAACAATTGATAATTTGTTAGAACAACTATGTGCTCACATTCACAAACAGCCTAAATAGCTCAGTGAGTAAGACACTCTCATTACATGCCAGAGAGTCCGGTTTCGAGCCTACCTACAACTGGTGAGACCCAAAAATATCAAAAACTGGTTCGTAGTGACTTTGCTTGTGAATAAAAATTGTCTGATTACTGTTTCAAAGGCTACACTCAGTAATAAAATATATATCTATCTGATTTTAAAATAACCACTATTTTATTATCTACGAATGAATCATATTTCTGTAAATTAATCTATATCTCAGGCGAATAGAACCTATGATTGATTAGAAATAATTTCTACTGTCATATATTATTATGATAGTTATTTAAAAAAACTAATGCTTAGAGAGATCTTTTTAATATTTTAATTTTTTTTATTATTTTGTATTTCACTATTTTAATGAAGAGAGTTTCAGTTTTTGCAATGAGTTAATTGTCTCATCGGTTTGCGACTTTGTTGAAGGCCAGAACCATAAAAGATTCTGATTTATCGACATT
>JAUYWI010093231.1:0-12100 GCA_034780595.1 Parotoplana pacifica | reverse complement strand
AAGTTAATAACAGCTAACCATAGGAGTATTGATTGATTAATAATAAATTACATAAATATGTCTATGGCCATAGATTTATTCATGAACCATAGAAAGTATAATACATGATTTTAGCTTTCTCTTGCAATTTAGATGGGGGCACAAATAATTATGGGATGACCTAAGTACATTGCTACACAATCTTCTGCTTCTTCTGGCTTTCACACATTTAGGTGTGGTTGCAGATCCTTTTCCTTATGATCTGTTGCATCATTCTCTCATACTCCCAACTGCTCCATATCTTCATGAATGTAGTCTTCCCATTTTGGGGGGTTTTCAATTACTTCTCTTCCCCAGCTTTATCTTTCTGACCCTTCTACCCACATATTCACCACATGTCCTAATCACTAGATCCTCATCTCCCCCAGTTTTCTTTAAATTCTCTAATAGTAATCTACACTCACCTTTTCATTTCTGACTTTGTCTAGTCTTATCAGTCTTAAAGACCATTTGTTTCTCTTAGCAATATTAATAATAGTTCAGATTGATTTGATCAATTTGAACTTCAGCTCTTACTGAATCTTGAAACAAAGGATCTTTTGCAATGGATGGTTGCCCACTTCTAAGGTTGTCTAAAACAGAACCAGTCTCCTCAAACTTTTCAATTAGCCTTTTTATTGTTGACTTTTCAGGTACAGGATGATCAAAATCAGCTGCAACAGTTCTTGAGGCTTTAACTAAAGTTCCCATTTTATAATAACTTCACAGCACAGATTCTCTGTTCCTTAGTAAGACGTAGCATTATTACTGAACAATATTATAATCCTGCTATATAACAATATAAATAGCAAGAAAGTATGCATTATGACAGACTTTGCATTATGATAGACTTTGTGTTGCATGTTGAAAATAGATGCTTTACTTTTGATACACCTGTAGAAGAAGGACGCTATATTTTAGCAGTAAATTAGGTTTAACCTTGTGTTTATAAACAAGTGGTGATGGGTAACAGCAAATGATTCTTTTTCAAATGCAATTGATTTGGCAAGTAACAACAAAACTCTTCTGTTTCAAATGACACTAGCTTGCATTGTGAATTGGATGCTACTTCGACCATTGTATTGACATTTTAGATAATTTAATTGTACCAAGTCCGATAAATAAAAATCTTTTCACGAGAAAACTAGACTGCCTGAATGGTCAGGAGGCATCAGTTTCAACTCCGAAGCCAGCCAAAATTAATTCACCATGAAAAGGAGGGAATTGTTCTGACTTTTGTCAGGCAAGCTGACTAAATTTTTTATCTCAAGTACTACATCATAACATCATATCCTCAGCAAACTGTGGATTCTTGATTACCCAAGTTTCAAAAAATGGTTGGAAATAAAACCAGATTACGAATTACTTGCAAACACGAAATTCAGATGCAAGTAGTCAGGAATTTGGAGCAAAATAGGTAAACGGCCTTTCCTTTCTGACTCAAAATGGACACAAAAACTATTGAATTTTAGTTTGAAAGATTAAAACAAATAATAAAAAACACAGTGAACACACCGCAACAATTGCTTGGACTGATACGGTATTTTAGCGGCAAATCTTTAAAACGTTTTCGTAATATTCCAGAGGTTAGTGGTAAGTCCGAACACATGCCAATTCTACCAAATCTAACAGGATTGGTATGAAATTCTGTTGATTTCTACGACCACATGCCAATCCAACTAAATCTAGAAGAACTTCAAAGAGAATCCATCACATCGCTGAAACACATACCATTTCTTTCAAACATGAAAATTCTTGCTTGTTTGAACGTTGAATCTTTTGAGCACAAGCCTTTTCTTCCTAACTTAAGCAAAATTATTTATTAGGTAGATGATGGAAAAGTAATAAACACACATAAATTAATAAGATTACTTCATGATCTTTGAGCACCAAACAATCGATTGCGGTACAATAATTTGTATTGAATGTTATGCTGTCATAGCCGAGAATTATATTATTGTCCTGGAATAACCCCAGGAATAAAAACTCCAACTGCCTATGATAATCGGTTTGAAATCATTGATTTGTTTAGATGACTGGATTTCGAGAACTGCATCCCATAGTCATTGACATTCTAGAAACGATTCTGTCTCTCTGTGTTGGATCACACATCAAATCATTTGTCTGTGTAAGCGCGATCATTCAGCGGACCCGAATCTCAAAAATGACACTTTCACCAAAGCACAAGCTAATCGCGGAGACTTTATATACAGAAAACATTACTAATATAAAAAATAAAAATGCCAGATATTTGGAATGACAAAATAAACAAGTTTAAGAAACAGACTCCGCTAGCTAGCAGACGCCCGTCAAGAGGGCGAATGAGTTGAAAACACTCCAAACAATCAGAGAAATCCACAATAAGAAGATTGAACAACAGCAGAATCAAAGAAAGGAACTTCCTCAGAACATCAAATTTAAGATAAACCGAGGATTCAAGAGGATTTCAAGTTTTAAAAATATTACAAAAAATGGAAAAAGAATCGATATTCATAATTTACGAACCCGTGAGGCGATATTACAACAAAAATAACGACGATGAACTCACAGTTGCCCCAACCAGATCTTCTACAAATCAACTCAACACAGCCCATGGATGGATATCATTGGAAGTTCGCAACACTTCAAGATTACTACTGCTATGTAAGGCATACATGAAGTGTGATTTTCATCCAATGAATAATGCTGCTACGGCAGTTCCTCGACGAACACTAGAAAATTATGGTGTCCCTACACTATTCAACTAAATGGTTTTGGAAGCAGGTTCAAATCAAATAGAAACAATTACTCCCAGCCGTTGAAATGGACATCATGTTGAAAAGTGTTCTGTGGCCAAAAGACTTTGGATTTCATACGTTAAAGATGGAAATTTATTAAGAGGCCCGGACGACAAAACTGAATATGAAGTAGTGGTTACAAAATTAAAAGTACCCACAACCACTGACGGTTTCCATAAACGGCGAGATTTCTGCGACCGGGTTGACAGTGCTAAGATGGACCAGCACGGGGTGAGATGTACTTGGGAGTCGCTGAAGAGGAGGATCGGCAAGGAGTATCGGAGGAAGGAGTGGGAGCACGCTAGGATGGAGAGAGTGTATGGGGAAGGTAGGACGGGAGGCTGCGAGGAAGTGGAGGGGAAGTGGTCGAGGGAGGACTAGAATCGTATAGACCTGTCAGCTTCACTTCATGCATCTCCAAGGGGATGGAACGAATGATAGAGCAGCGACTTATACACTTAGCTGAAGCACGAACTCTGCTGCAACCCGAACAATCGGGCTTCAGAAAATTCAGATGTACTGAAGATCAGGTCATCAAGATCATCCAAATATTTCAACGACAGTTTCCTAGAAAACCCGGTCAAACGCAGTGTAATCTCCCTCCTAGACTCAGTAAAGCGTACGATATGGTCCGGAGATACAAACTGCTCGACCGCCTGTATAAGAAAGGGGTACCAAGCAGATACATAAAATAGATAGCTGTTTTTTCAGGAAACATCCAAGGTAAATGACAACAATTGGGTCAAGGCATACCACAAGGAGCGGTGTTGTCGCCTATCCACTTCCTTTTCTTCATGTACAAAGTCAAGGAGTCCATCACGAATGGCATTAACATGAGCATGAAAGCGCACACGATGTTTCCATTTGGTCCAGCGAGAAGAATAAGGAAACCGCCAGGCTCAAGGTACAAGAAGCAGGACAGAAATTTTCAATTGGTCCGTTAAGCACAAATTACTCCTATGTAAATCCCAGCAAACTCGAAATCTCCTTCTTCTCAAGTGACACTAACGAAGCGATCTGGAAACCAACAGTAAAAGTCAATGACACAGAGGTGCCTTTCAACCCAAACCCAGAATTCCTAGGAGTGATATATGATAAGACCCTCTCGTTTAGAAGTTACCACAAGGCGAACCAGAGATGTATGTAATATTCTATATTCTTACACCAACAAAGATTGAGGAAGGAAGCCAGAAAGCTAGAAAAAGACTTACTCTGCTATAATCAAGAGCACCCTGGATTACTGTGGGCCGGGCTGGAAGCCGTAGTTATTTTCTAATAACAGAAATTTGCTTGAGAGGAGCTAGAACAAAGCGCTACATAAGGCAACGGGATATCTAAGGACAACACCAATAGAAGCGATTAGAATGGAGACTGGGTTCCAATCATATAGTACCATCATTGAAAAAACACCATAAAAATGTACTGGAAAGAAAAGGCTCTATCAGACTCCAACTCAAAAAAGGACCCAGTACACCGTAGCAAGATCAGATCCAGTCAAAGGAACAATGCTAACACAATTATAACCTCACTAGAAGCATGGATAGAAGAGAAAATTGGGACTCTAGAAGTCGACGCGTTATTACAAGAAAGGACACCGCCATGGAAATGGACTAATAACAATGACTGGAAGACACACCAAGATCTCATTGATGGGTCCACAAAAGCCACAGAAAAGGACAAGAACAGTAACCACATTGCCAAGAACAGAAAGAACTGAGAAGTAGCCATTATCATAAACTACAGAGAAACAGAAGGAATTTCTTCTGAGAAGACCCAGAATGCCCTGAGTGCCACATTGGAGAAAACAATGTTAAGCACTGGTTTTAGGAATGTCCCCGTACTATCAGAAAAAACTTCGTATTTTTGGACAGTGTGATTCCCCCCGCCCCCCTTTCCAATTTCTACGAGAATCCCGGGACAGTGGAGGAGTTCGCACATCAGACAATTGCTGACTTCACTGTAGCAAATCAACGACAACAACAACTCATAAAAATATCAAGAATGGGAAACGACAAAGTCAACATTACTCTGAATGGCCAACAAGTAGAATAAGCTAAGAAATTCAAATATTTTTGGGAAGAATAATTACATCAGACAGAAGATGTCAAGAAGAGATTTGAATTAGAATAGCAATGGCAAAAATAGCATTTACAAAAAGAAGAGAACATCTAACTAAGAGTCCGAAAGTAGAAATAAAGAAGAAAATAATGTGACGATACTAATCTGGAGATGTGGACACCATATGAAAGGGATAACGAGAAAATCGAAGCATTTGAAATGTGGATATGGAGAAGAATACAGAAAATCTCATGGCAAGACAAAAAGTCTTCAATGATATCAATGAAAGAAGGAACCTACTAAATAGGTAGAATTACCAAGTGTGAGAAAATTAGTTAGGTCAAATATTGAGAAGAAATATCCTACTGAAAACAGTCATTGAAAGCAGACTTTTAGGAAAAAGAAGCCAATGGAAACCCAGAAAAAACATATAATAAATCTTGTAAAAGTGTCATATTCAGATCTTAAGGAATTGGTATGCAATAGGCAACAGTGGAGAAAGTGAAATCCATAGACATGGACCTGCCACAAGATAGATAGATAGTGGTTATCACATTGGACTAGCGAACTTAAGGTTGTGGGTTCAAATACACTCTATGATGAGTAGTATAGTGAATTGGTTCAATTACAAAATCGGAGTATACCAGACAACCTCGTCTAGCTGTGGATCTGCATGTTGGGAGCTAAACTACCTAAAAGGACCGTTGAGTTCATTAGGCTTCTTTAAGGTCTATTGAATATTCGTTCTTTGTGCCACTAACAAATTATCTGGCAAGGCGTTTAATATTCTTCAGGTTTTAATGTTTTAGGGTAGTAATAAATTATCAACTTATACATAACTTATAAATAAATCATCTATTTTTAATGTATTACATTTGATCCATAATTTCCAAAGAGGTTTTCTGCTCAAAAAATACTTTTTAGTTTTTTATTATAATAATAGATGTTTACTTTATTATTGTGAGGTTTGTCTGTAGTTTCTCCAACAGCCCAAAACATTTTTAAGCTGAAGCTGACACAAACCAGAGAATATTCCACAATGCAAGGGCCCAAATACTCAGCTGCTTCAATGGATGTAGTCAGCATATATTCGCAACCGTCAATTGCTGGAGGTGTTGGAACGATCAAACTGTCGTTGGAAGAATTATCAAATAAATCAAAATTTAGATTTGGAACAGAATGACCACCTCCTAAAATTTAAAATAATATTGCAGTGAGTCTTACTGCAACTTGAATCTATTAATTTGTTAATTGTATCTTTAAAAATAAAACCATATTTAGCAAGAACTAGAATAAAATATTTAAGTCAGTAAAAAAACTATGTGTATAATTGGATTAAATGGAAATCAAAACATATTACAATTATACATAACATAATAGCGAAACAAATGCAGTACCTAGGTAATACATAAGTGTTTATAATATCATAAACCTACAGTAATAATACCTAAATATTAGTGGTAGATACAATGGTTATAGTCTAGACTTAGAAAAGGAATAAAGTTATTTTTGTGTTTACAGGAAAAGATGAAATGAATATTCAGTGCAGAACATTTAGAAAATAAAGAAAAAAATTTCATATCTTGGCTGCAGAGATGCAGGACGAGACCTGCTAGATAATGAAATTATCTACTGCCTTACCGCCAAGATCACTAACCTTTCTCTGGAGCAGACCACTATTCTTCTAAACCAGGGTATGCATGATTGAATTATCTTCAATAACAATGCCTTTAACTTGAATTATCAAGTACAAGCTAGAACTTCTAGGAGTTTCTATCATTGCAGAATTAGAAGAAGAGCTAATAGGTATCCCACCAGAGAAAATTTTACTTACCACCAGATTTCTTCGGTATGTACAAAATATGAGCAGGCTCCATATGGATGGTTGCATTAAGATCTAGAAAAGGACTATTGCGTTCAAATAGGAGAAAGGCCTCTTGGACCACACCGAAGCTCCACCGTGCTAAATTTGTTGCAACTAATTGTCCAATAAGAAATCGTGCCACACCGGTGTGAACACGAAAGATTATCTAGAAAGTACACATTGATAAATTTGAAATGATATCAATAAATAATTTGTAATATTAATCACCGATTAATTAGTAGGAACTATGATCAAAATTTATAATATCAAAGAAGTCATTCATGGACCATCCAGTCGTAAATAAAAAATGTTATAAAAGAGTCCCATATAAAAATCCGTATGTGAAAGCTTGTATAGATAAAGTCGTTGAAAATGTATCCGAAATATAAAAAGTCGCATAGAAACAGTCCTGTAGAAAAAATGTTATAAAAAAGTTATTAGAAAATATCTTATCATAAAAACGAAAGAATTATACCACATATTTGTATATGATTAAATTGTCAACGACTTCATGATTCGGATTTTTGTAATATGATTTTATCTGTACGATAAATCTATATGAGAATTTTACAACTTTAGGAATATTACTATTTTCCATAGTACTCCCCTTCGTTATTATTTGAAAAAGAAGGACGAAAACGTACTTACTCTATGGTGCTTAAAAAGGGTATAAGATTGCATGGACACGAAAATAATTTCGAGACAATAGTAAGCGTAAAGTGGTTTGATGATTTTAAATCGCGTGCAGTTCTGTGCCACAGCGTTGAATGGTTCCAGCAGTATCAGAACATATAAAATTAGAATTCCAGTTGTGAAAACTAAAAATAGGAAAAACTTTTGTTGGCATCGTTGATTATCAGCATTTCTTTAAGCCTACCCAACTGTCAGAAATGATTATTAAAAATTGTATTTTAGGCTGTCCGTAAAACAATTCATTTTATACATATTAAACGTTTTTTAGTGATAAAAATGAAATATACACTTTTATTTCGTTCACAGGCACTTTCGGAACATTCATTGGCAGTCAAAAAACATAACAATATGGGGCCGAGCTAGAAGCCGATGACGTCATTAGGTCCAAATTTGGTGTGTAGATTCACTAGGCGCTCAGTAGCACAAATCAATGATTTTTTTCCCAATAAAATATTAAGTTTTAATTTTTTTGTCCAAAATCTGATGACGTCATCGGCCCCTACCTTGGCCCCCATATTGTTTTTTTTTCAGAAAAATATAAACTTTCTGTCACTTAATGTTTTCAAAGGTCTGTGTTCCAAAAAAGTGTACATTTCATATAGTTTTCTACAAAATCTATAATCTAATAAACGATTTTTTCGAACACCCTATACATATCATTCAATATTATTTTTACATTAGTTTGAAAGGTTCAGTTCCTACTTTTAATTCTTTTTGATTAGATCGGATGATTTTGAAATAAGTTAACTGCAATAATTTAAAGGTCAACTGATAAGTTCTTATGATAACAATAACCACATAATTTACAAACATATTATTCGAAGCATCAACTACGCATTAGTTTTCATATCATATTTGCTACTTGAAATGGTGTTATGGTATAAGTTTATTGACTTTCTTAATTAATAGTTATGAAAAACAGTGATGAACTGCTACCATCCTTGGAAAGATGAACAGCAGTGACTGATTGCTTACTAACAATGCCCATTCTCATATAAAAACTGACACCGTGCGTATCCTGATCAATGCATTTCACTTTGTTGGGGCAAGGGCTATTGCTGGTAGAAGGGCAACTAGTTGATTGGCTGTCGACATCAATTGTTTTTTCTTTGAACTTTGAAATAATGATGAGCAGTGCTGCAATAACACAGCACCCAGATGCATAGAGATAGAGAAGAAAAACCTTTAAAAATAAAAGTTTATTAATAGCACAACTTTTGTAAAACCATATGAACAAAACATTAATAAGTCTCATGCAAACGTTTTCGTTAATTGTCAAATAAACTTCATCAGGAAAAGTGAAACTGATAAGAAACGAAAACGTTTGAATGAGACATATTAATTATTTGTTCATAAAAAATAGTAGATATGCATAGAGAAACTGAAGATAGGGATTAGAAATTTGCAAAAGAATTTCATATCTAATTTGTCAGTTTAAAAATAAATGTCAAAATATTAGGTACTTTAGTAATAAATATCATCGGCCTTTTTTAGTGGCTTAATTTGTTGTTCCAGTAGACCAACTTGATGTATGGAAGTCATTAATTTTTTATACCTACCGGATTATGTTTTTGCACCGTTACTCGGTATAAAATGCAATCAATTTAGTTTCCAAACAAAGAAAATTTATACAAAACTATAGATAATTAAACAAAAAAAGATATTATAGTAGATATGCAATTGTAGGACCTAAAACTTTTGTAGTCCAGGAAGATCTTCAAGGTTGTCCCGTTTGTATCCCCTAAGTATCACTAACTTGAGAATATGTTGAAGCAGTTGGGGCTCCTTTCTTTGAGATTGCTGTAGCAAATGAAATGGCCACTCCTGTAAGTGCGACCAATCCAAAATACAAACCGCAGATCATCTCAGTGAAGACACACCAAATCGGTTTCGACATGTCACGACGCAGAATCTCACTCTCAACTGACGGTCTTGGAGAGAGGCCATCTGTCCAATTGGATATTTCGTCTATCGATCTGTTTCGTTGGTGTTGGGATCTGTTAATTATTTCTTCTGATTGGATACAACCGACGTCCACTGTAGGTTGAATTATATCCATTTAGTGTTGTGTTTCTAAAATGAGGATTACAAATGTACCTACTTATGAAGTACGTTGACTTTGAAATTTTACAAGTAATATTAAAAAATCCATAGGTGCTAAATAGGTATTAATCTTAAAATTTTAAGTTGATATTTTATCATATTGGTGACAATGTAATTCATCAAATTTTTGGTTATCGAATCCGGTTCTCTGACAATAAACCTAAAGTTTAGAGATTTGTGTTATTTCTTCTTCACTTTAATCCTAAACTCCAAGATTTGTTCTGTGTACTGAATCCAAATTGCTGTTGGTTTTCTCCCCTTTTCCTCATAGTATAATACTTTTGAGGCTAGTTTGAAAACTTATGTGTAGTAAGTATGTATAGGATGGAGATGTACATTGTTTGTCCGCATCTGTGTAATATCTTCGTCCTAAGCTGCCTGGTAGATGTTTCTATCCTATTTCTGCTCTTATGGAAATTCAGATCTCAGCTTGGGCCACTTCTTTTGAATGAGTAAAAGACGTCCAAGCTTATGGAAAGTCTCCCAACGGATTTGATTCTGGTGTTGATGTTTGAGGGACACTGTTGCAGCCAGTGAAGAGAGGCTCAAGGTTTGTTTGTATTTGGTATTTGGCTACGGTCAGATTTCTTGGCATTGTAGGCCATGTTGCTAGTCTGTATAGTGTTGGAGCCTATCTCCTGTTGTGGCGTTGGAAATTAATTTTCTTGCAGTAGGTGACACTCATGGGAAACTAATATGTTTTTGATTTTGCAGTACGCCGTTACCTACAGTGTTGTGCTAATATAATGTATGGAATTGTCTGTTAAGTTCTACTTGTATTCTATAATAGCTCATTTCGAGTTGCCAATCTAGCGTATACACAAATTCAAAAGAAAGTCTGATTAAACTAGTGTTTTATGGACAAATTAAATTTTAAATTAATTTCATTAATGTAGGAACTGATATTATACCCTTTTTTTCTTGGATGAAAAACTAATAGTTAACTTTTAAAACTATGTATTTTTCTACAAAGATAAATTAAAACTTACCTATTTTTATTTGAAAATGTTAAGAAATAACTTATTAGACATCAGCTGAGTCGAGAGTTAAATTTTACACAGATTTGTATTCTCATTCAGAAGCACTCTGTTGACGTGCAGGTATTCAGAAATGCTACTTTCAAGACACAAATATTTGTTCAACAGTAGAAACTTGAGCCAAGGTAAATTCAATTTGGTGACATTGTTGTATCAGATTACATTTTATCTAATAACTTGTTTATATGTATTAACAATACGAATTATTGTATATTTTTAATACCACATTTACTACATAGTAGATATTGTGTTCGTTTATGTTAAATGTTTAACAATTCGAATCCTTTTATCATAATTTAAAAAAATTAAGTAATATTCACAATTCTTAAATAGAATCCATAAATTGTCACTAACTTTTAAAATATATATTTTTAAATAATGTTACCCCGACCCCACTTACTATGTACTATGCCTACTTACCAATTTTAGCCAAAATATCTCACAAGACTTTGATTTAAATTTGACTTTTTAAAGCTAAGTTAAATATTTGTAAGTTACGTATAATCACAGGGTCTAAAACTAAACCGTTAGCAAACGTACACGACGCCGCTTCAAGTTGAATACATAAGATCGATTTTCTTTCAGAATGTCCCTTTTATTTACTTTATCTTTTAGAAAAAACTGCGATTAAGACAATGTTCTCAAAACATTTTATCAAAATAATGGCAAACAAGTTTCTAGTAATATGTTTAATTTCTATGGTAAAAAAGAACTAAACATTAAATTCCCTTTGAAAGAAAGTTTCCATAACAAAATTCGATTTTTTGCTGTTTCTACAAACGGCTTCCGATCATAATAATTAGTAAGCATTTTCAAAAGTCGTAATAAAGTTCAACTAGCTAAATTTTAACCAAATTCGTTTGCCTTTACAATAGATTTTTTCTCTATTTTGTTACTAGAGTTTTTATATGAAGATCGTTGGCAAACAAAGTATTTTAATATTAACAAGACCATTTCACAATTTATAATCAAGATACAACTAACTGTAAAACATTTTGTTAAATATGTATTTTAGATGCATAGCTAGATATTTTATTATAACGTTTTAATTGCTTCAAATATATCATAAGATAGTTCGGTAATAAGTAGCTACATATGCAACATCTTTGATACGTAAGTAAACTAAGTATCTTCTTACCTTAATATTTTTCTATTGTTGCGTATTTATAAAAAAACAAATAAGAACAGGTGATGGAAAATACATGACAACAGTTATTTGTAACAACTTATTTATTATTGAACATTTCTTATCAAATTTCAAAGTAAGTGGATACATCGATTGTAACGCGCATTTACCAATTAAATAAAGATTAGATAACAGGTTTATTAACTGAAATAAGTGTTTGGACCAAATTTAGCGTCAAAGTAGTAATAAAGACAAGTTATATCGAGTTCAAAATTATTTGCCGATCTTGAAATGAAGAAATCACCTCGGTAAGTCATTACTATTAGGTTATTTAATTCAAAATTATGATATCTCTTAACTAGGGGTACCCAAAAAAAATCGCCGTTTTGTCCATATATTTCTTTGGACAAAACGGCGATTTTTG
>JAUYWI010093220.1:0-12100 GCA_034780595.1 Parotoplana pacifica | reverse complement strand
ATTCGGTAACCGTTGTTAATGAACTCTCCAGATCCTTTCCATCGTGTTTCGCATAGTCCCAGGATGTTGATTTTAAAACTATAGATTACAAAATGTTGAATGCAATTGATTTGGTTAGGTTGTATTATGATTTATGTTCGTGTGAGCTATACATCTTGTTTTAAATAGAAAATACAGAGCAGGTTATACAAAATTCGTTCTTTATTTTTCCTCTATTGCCGTTGAAACCAGCTAAGATTGTTGCGAATAATAATAAAAAGAAAATAAATAATATTTCTGCAACGAAAAGTGGGAACAATCAGGTTAGGTGTACTTTTTGTTATAGTTTTGACCCTTTTCACTTTTGCAAACGTGTTTTATCTAATAGATTTCTTTGATAGGCTGTAGGACATCATAATGTTCTAAGCAAGGCATGCACCATCATTCCTAAATTATATTTTATTTTATTTCTATCTTTTCATTTGCTATATATGTAATTGAATTTTTGTCCGAAAATGTAGCATTTTGACATAATAGACTGGTAATAGATTTTCAATGAGTAGTACTCTTTGACGCTTCCTCCTCTTCTATTACACAGCATCTAGATACTAACTGGCTCCTTTTCTATTTCTGTTATTCTCATTTCGTGCTTAGAGGTAGCCATATTTTTTTCCAGTATAGCTTCGAGCTAAAAAGTATACATTTATCAGAAATTCTGATTATATTTTCTAATTATTCATTAGAAATAGTCCACATTATAAAGTGTATACCAAAAGCTAAATCTCAGTCTGATAATATTTCCTATTTCCCTTAGTTTCCCATACTGGGACAATGTTCAATGATATATTTGTTGACCTTGTTATATTTACAATATGTAGGTGGTTATGTAGCATATCCTGAATCAATATTCTTTTTGACAAAGTAACACCAAACGTTGATGTTTGGTATCAGATAGTTAAGTTAGTTTTCAATTTACAAAAAAATTCATATTTGCTATTTTGTTATGTAATCTTCGGCTTACAAATAGTTTGCCAATAAATATCAATTGTACATGAAGTTCAAAATGTGTTGGGAAAAAAATATCAAACACTTTCAGATAACCTTTAATATTAAAAAACAAATTTTGTTTTGGTAATCAGTTGTTATTTTATACAATAAGGATTGAAACGATAAACATACATCTTAATGTTCGAATTGTAATCAATTTTGCTGAACGGTTCTTTCTTGGGATAATACTTTCACCAATTCTTTTAAGATTCGTTATATGTCTGCAACGACTGAACTTTTACTGAATATAAGCAACAAAAGGTTTGAACACAGAGAGATTAGAAACAGGCGCCAATTGCTAGAGAACTGGTCTTCAGAGCCAACACGGTTAGAGGAAGAACATAGGATGGTACATAGAACGGGAAAAGCCTTTCCTCATAGACTATCTTAATAGAATAGCAAAATTCATTTCCCTAGTGCCAGACGAAGACTGCATGGAATTTTCTCTGACAACTGGGCACAAGTATCACATCATGCTCCAGTTGGTCCGAACCACTGTGATTCTGAAGGCAATGAAGCATTCGATCAACAGTGGTTCTTGTTTTCCCTTCAAAAACTCTACCCAATTGAACCGACAACCGCCAAAGCTGCCATTAGAAGTCATGCAGCCAAAATCCACCAATATATTATGAGGATCCATACAGCACTTATGACCGCAACTGCTGCAACAGAAGGAAAATACTTCAGACCCAGTGGGTAAAACGTTCATGAAAAAAGGAAAGCATTTGGTTCACACGACGCCTGAAGATCCGGTTTTGAGTTTATCTACTACAAACAGTTCTTTCTCCCCCTCCCTCTCTTTTTCCCTCCCTTTTCTCTATTGATAGTTGCGGAGCTAGTGCCCAATCCTGATTAGGAGTCTAGACGAATCAACGGGTCTACTGTATTCTCGTAGTGGTTCATACTGGTAATATTTATATTATCTTAACTATGATCCTATTTTTCTTGTGTCAATTGGGATATTTCAAAATTTTAATTGGCTTCCAATTATATAAGTGTTTCAAAGTAGCTAGTACGAGTGCATTTACTTGGTTGTATTACATGTGGACGTGTGCTTTACATAAGGTTTAAAAATGTTTTTTTTTAAATTTTGTGTTGATTGTCGATTGACAGAATATGGTCAGATAGGATTCTATAGCATATTCCTTGACTGTGATAAAGTTTGCCTCCTTATAAATATTATGCTGGGTGGACACTTGTTTGTGTCGATATAAAGGGAAATGATGAATGGTAGAGTGAAAGAAACAAGGTGGCTTATAAAACATGCATGCATGCCAGCTGTCTACAAAAGTAATAAATGAATAGATCTGGATTTTTTTAAGTTGAAAGTATATAGTAACTATTTGCACAAGTAACTGTATGGTGTCGTTGGCAAATTATCATTCAAGTTTTTGTGTCTGAAAATGTTTTGTTGGTTTGCTAACTGATCAAAAACTATTACGTGGTCAGGTTTTATTTCGTTGTATTAATTTATTTTTGCTTTTCTTTTATGCGGCCATAATAATAGTTGATTGCATTTCTATTTTTTAGTGCAATAGTATTTCCGACTGAAGTTAATTCTTTGTACCTACATTATGTTTGTTAGCTTCTAATATTATTATTAACTCAGTTTGTCATAGTGCAGCAAGTACCAGATATATTATTTACGCTAATTTTATAATCATATATGTATCGACATATTGCATCATTCTTAGCTTTTGAAAATACAACAACCAATTATACTGAATCTAATGAGATAATTTTGTACTTATTTTTAAACCACATTTTTATTTTTCGAAGTTTATCTTATCTAATCAAAGCATGTAAAATTAAAAAAATAGAATTTGTACTATATGAGTATTGACTCAACAAATAAATACTGGAAAAAATTTAAATAAGGTGAATGAAATATTGGAACCTTAATGTCAATATGTCAAACTTATATTAGCTATAGGTAATCCCCTGAAGAGTTGAATGGTTTAGATAAATTGACCATCCAGTTTCTTCGAAATGAATGCAATCTTTAGTTTGCATTCCATGTTGTTTATTTCTGTTCTATTCAGAATAGTTTTTTGATGCCTTTGGCGTGGTGTTCAGTCGTTTAATATAAATAAACATGATAATATATCGTGTTAACATTTTAAGAATTGTTGAGTAATAAGTGGAGCTCTTGAAACATAAATGGTGTCGGTGTCCCAAAAGTTTTATTTATTATACAGTACAAAAGTCACACAGATATATACTTTTGAGGTTGCAAGGAAAGGAAGGATCAATTTGAATAGGTTTGATCTTTCCTCCCAATGAATCATACAATTATAATTCTGATTTTTTTGTGCTACCCTGTTAAAAAAATAACTTATATTTATGCTATTCAAAAGTGCTAATGAATTGTTATTTTACTTTCTGTTAGATAAATATTTTAGTATATTTATTTAAATTTTATATTGACAAGTTTCAATAACTTGTGTCTATTTCTTCATACCTTGCTGTTGTTTAGCTTTGCTTGTAACCAAAAAGCGTTTAGATAACTTTAAAAGTTCGATGGGGGAGTATATTTAGATTCATTTGAAAATACCAAAATTTTGGAAACAAACAACAAAACTGCAGACATGTATGGCGCCTCAGAAAAAAAAGATAAAATCTGAATGAAGATAATATAGAATGAAACACATGGATTTCTGTATCTATTTCATGGACATCGTTAACGAACAACAATTTAAAGCTGGGCTAAATTTATTGTGAAGTGTTTAGTTTAACTGCAATGTTTATGTTATTCTGCTGACGAATGACATCTATGGTCCAAGTTCAAAGAATGTAATATTTCCTCAATTAGAATTAAATGTCAGGTGAAAGATAACCACTTTGCTAATTATCAGTACATTTTGTGTTGCTACCTATATAATTTAGGTTTCATGTGGGGTGGGAAACACAGCATAAAATACCTACTTTAGTTTTTGAAATTATGATAGTCATGGATGATCTTAAATGCCTGTTATTTATTTATTTTTGAAGTTTCGTTTGTACATATTTATATTGTTATTATTTGTCATTCATAATACATTTTATTTTGTTTGAAAACCTTTATTTTTTAGGCCGAATTATCTCAGTTACTTCAGTCACTCTCAGAGAAAGCAAAAACAGCCACCGAATTTATCCAAAGTCTTAAATCAATGACAGAAAGAATTCTTGTAAGTCAGTTATTTATTTCACTGTTTATGCAAAAGGACTAAACACTTCATTTAAGATCCATTAACTAGTAGTCTGTTATTTATGAATTATTGCAGTACTTATTAAGTTACCTAGAAGATGAATAATAGATATGCTATCACTGCAGAATGGACCGTAGATATGTTATTGCAGAAAATGAACTAATTTCACTTTAATAGGAAATATTAAATAAATTTTCTTAAAATAGTCCAACGTATCTATGGATTTAAAATAAGTGGCTCCAATAGCGCAAATAATTTTGCATGGTGATAAGACAAATTATTTTTCGAATTTTAGAGCTGTTTTCATAAAATAATTGATTTCTTTTACTAAGTCGTTGCATATTATATAAATTCTTTATCAATTTACTCACTTTATTGGTTTAATTTGGAGTAAATATTTTAGTGAAATAACGATTAAACAATTCCACTAACAAATCGGTATGTACCTACAGAGGTGTGCTAATATTTTAATATCAAATATATTGAATCATTAAATATAACAGACTATTATTACCTGAAAGGAAATGTGGTATTTTCTAGGCTTTTGTTTATTTACAATTCAGTGCACAAAATATATTATGTTTAAATTTGCAATCTATTCTTTCATTTAGTAGGTATACAGTTGGCGCGTTGTAAGAATTGACTTTCAACTACCATTGATTTGTTTACTTAGGTTTTTGTTATGGGGAAAATGTGATTATTTCAAATAGTTTAATATATACATGACTGTTTAAAAGTAGTTTATTTGAATTTATCTAAAGTTCACATGCAACTAGAAGATACGTACTTATTTAATTCTGTAATCCATTTCTATTTAACTTCTGGAGTATTGTTCAGTTAGATTTTATTCCTGGTACTTTCTAATCAAGCACGTCGTAATGTGTCTATTATTTTATCACTGCTTCTTTACAAACTCCTAATTTCTAGTAATTTACACTAATACGTAAAAGATACAAGAAGATTAAAAAAAAGTTTCTAAATGAAATGTATGAATTGATAGGTACTGAATGATCAAATCGCGAAAATGTACGGAAACAAGGTTTTGTATGAACCAATTTAGTTTTTTGAAATGGTACAAGTAAGCTATACTGCTTTTAGTGTACTTTCGTATATTCCTATCAGTTTTTACCACTTTAATTATAGAATATAATTTCATTTCAGTCTGTACAACTTAAGACTACATAGCATGAAAAGATCAATTTTTATGTATGCATTGGTTTACCTGTATATACATAGTTTACTTTTACAATTTAAAAAAAACTAAATTATATTATACAAAACCTTGTTTCCGTACATTTTCGCTCTTTGACCATTCATTGCTTATCAATTCATATATTTCCTTTAAAAACTTTTTTCTGTCTTCTTGTTTACGCTATTTTTGTAGTAAATTGTTTTATATTCATTATTTCTTGATTACCTTATAATATAGTTGTGATAAGAAATTTAAGTTTTGAATTGGTACATAGAGTAAAATGTGTCATAAATTAGCCTTTCCTGGCGCTATTATGAAATTTTGAATCATATATTTCAATCTTAAATTTACAGATGTTCTATTAATCTAGCATTACAAATATTTTTTTATTAGCCTATAGCCATCCTGTTCCTCTTTGTTTCTAATGCTAACAGAGATAAGCTATGTTCCTAGCACACGGTTTCTAATAGCTGTTACCTACAATAATCACATACTTTTTCTTTAGACAATGAGTAATCTGTCCTAACGTATCTCTCTATTTCATAGCGCAACAATGACTGACACCTTAGTATCTAGAAATTACAAACGGCTGTATTGCAAAATATTGCTTAAAATGTATTGCTGTTATTATATTTTTTGGTATTCCTTCCAGGCTATTGATGAAAATAAACAAGGAAATTATAAGAGATAAATTAATATTTTGAAATATAATACTATTATACATTAACAGTCAAAGATATAAAACTACACTAAAGAATAAGGAAAGTACAAAATATCTGGTATTTTTAAATATTCCGGCGTATTTTAATCAAAAATTTACTAATCACTGAAATTAGAAGAAATGGTTAAAGTTTTAGGTGAATTTTATGATATCAAGTTATGCGAAAGATTTGTTCCATTTATTACATTATTTATTGTCATGCAACTTAATAACTATGAGTTTTTCTTTCAGCCTAACTCTCATAAATTTGAGGAAGCCATGGTGCGCCAGATCGATGCGATGATCAGAGCTCTAGAGGAAAAACGGCACACATTGCTTGGCCACGTGAAGAGTGAACGTGAGCATAAAATACGCACATTTCGAGATCAAGTAAGCCAATCTACTGCCACCTTATCTCGTACGACTGGCCTTATTCAATTTTGCATTGAAATGCTCAAAGAAAGTGATGCGTCTGCCTTTCTTCAGGTAGGTATAGGTATAGACATTTTTTATTCATATCTTTATGGGTATAGGCCATACATACCGATATTAGCATTGATATGTATCAATGAGGTATACAGACGGATATCCATTTCTATGACCGTATAAAAAGTTATTTGGTAATTCGTTAGCTAAAGTTGACTGTTGATATTTAAAACCATAGAAATTGGTTTTATATTTTAAAAAATAGTAGACATATTTGAATTTTTAGGTATAATTCTATTGATTTATATAACGATGTTATAGTAATGAAAAACTTATGTATACAAACTTTAATAATTCACAGATTTATTTACTTTTATTGAAAAGAATGATATTAGCAATTACCCATCCATTGTACAAACATTTTTGTTCTGACCTAGTTATGTGAAGCCCGTAAAATCGATAAATTTAAGCAGATAATATTCTGGATTTCTGTTTCATAGGTGCTTGTTGTACCCACTAAATAGTTTTTAAAAATATGGCAGGCAACTTTGTTTATTCTAAATTATTTTTTCTTGTATTTCTTAGGCATCTATGTACATAAAATTATTTATTTGATATTGATTGGAAATGGTGTATATAATTATTAAATCTTGAGGAGGATTGTTGTATTGATCATATCTGATAGGACTAGCGTTGTAATTATTGACATGAAGCGATCTGATTTTCATATTCTAGAGAGATTTTTGACTAAATGCATCTACCGGAAGTATAAAAAAAAATGCTGAAATGGCCTAATATTTATTTATTAATTGAAACTATTTCCTGAAGAGAATGCCAATTGTTTTTGTCTTTTTTTGTTTTGGCTCTAGGCCTTGTAACCAAACTGAGGCAGGAGCCTGGTCCGTTCCAGGTTTGTACTACTGCACACCAGATTTATCTTAGAGCGCAGTTATGGAAAACTTGTCAAAAACACCAATATTGAGACAATTAATTTATGATTTTCTATAGCAGACAAGATTAGTTTATGCATACCTCTGTTGTATAGGTCATTCTAATGATGTTTTCATTATTTAAAAACCTATTGTAAAATATGCTTTCTGGAGTTTTATCAAAATAATGTCTATCTAATGGTTTTATATATTATAACGTTGACTGCAAATAGAAATCTGAAATATTGTTTCTATTTTCTTGACTAAATTAAGTGGGTAACCTATATATGCATAGTATCATTTGGACATTTATTGATTATTTTTATTACTGTGAGATAGTTTACAGTCGTATAATTTTTGGGTTAAAAATTTACCTTTTGTATTATATAGGTACCCAAAATAATATTTTATAGGCTGTATAGTATTTTGAATGCGTAAAAAAGTAATAAATATTGGGAAAATCATTATAGTTCTAACGGTCCGGTTTTTATCTTTCTTGTTTTATTGATTTGTAAGTACTCAATGGATGAATAATTATGATTTGGGCAGGACAACAGGTTGTTAATTTCCAAATGTTTACGTTACAAAGTTTGCATAATACAGGACAATAAACTTAAGGTAATATTGAAGTTTAAAAACTGAAAAATAACACCTGGGAAGAGTACAAACTGTTTTATTTGCAATGAGAATAAAATTCTAGATAAGAGCATGGTTTTATTATCTCTTTGTTCTGCTGTAGGTCTCCCATACGCTTATTAACCGTGCTGCCATGGCAGAGCAAGGTTTTCTCCAAGAAATGGAAATGAGACCCAGAGTCAGTCCGGACTTTGAGATTCGCGTTGATACTGAACAACTGGAAAAAACTATCAGATCGTTAGGTTTTAATGAATTTAAAGGTATGTTGTAGAATTTGAATGGAATATTTTTTTTAATAAACAAAATATTTTATTAGAAGAAATCTAAAAGATTTATATACACACTTTAATATGCATACCTACCTACTGAAAATTCCTCAGAAAAGTAGAAATTTAGATAGTAGTTTTGTTTAGAAGTTTCATTAAGAAATTTGTTTTAATCTTGCATTTTTATAAAACTAAGATCTCTATTAGGTGCATGTACCTGTTTGAATGACACCACCTATTCTTTTATTTAGACGTACGCTCATTGAAATAGAAATTAAATTGTTGTTGTATTTTTTTCCAAATTTGATTAAACAAAATTAAAATTAAGTTAGCTTTAAGATGTTGTGCTCATTTTAATTAGATTTTGTTTGCATTGAAGTTGCTTCTTTTTACATTACTTTTTTTTACTTAAAGAGTTGTATTCAGCAGGAATTTGCAAACAATAGTACTTACTCCCTAATGACTTTGCTAGAGACAAGTCTATTTTGGCGCCGAAAATTTAAACATACAATCGTAATTTTATTTTTTTTAAAGTCAAGTCTAGTTTAATTTATGGCAAGCAACTTTGTTTCCTTAAAAAAAAATTTCTAGTATATTTTGAGAATTTTGAGTACCTACCTAGTAGGATTGTAATATTGATCTAAAAGGAGACTAGCAGTGTAATTGTTGCCTTGGAACAAAAGGGATACATAAGAATATAGAATGAAACAATCTCTGATCTTCATATTCTAGAGATATGTTATAGTCATTTTATAGCACATAAAACTCCATAAAAGGAGAGATAACAGACAAAGGCAGATAGAAGTTAATTAATTGATTTAAACATAAGTAAATGATTTATAAAATGAATTGAACCCTTTGTTGTCTTTATTGCTAATTTTATGGGATGAACTTTATATCTGAATTATTATGAAAATTGATTTATGATAGTAAATTTGTCGATTAATGTATTAATTTTAAAGGGTAGGTATCTAATAGAATATTTATTTGTACTTATCCTTTAGCTTTAATTAATGATATACATTTTCAATTTCGATGTATTAAATTTGTTTAAATTCCCAATATGATTATTTCTATTTTCAGCTCCTAATCCTCCTACACTTGTTCCTGAAGAATGCTCTTCTGAAGGCAATGTTATTACATTGGTGTGGCGACCTTCTATTGGGTCTTCAGTCGACTTCTACACACTGGAGCTTGATGATGGCGTTGGTGGCAATTTTAGGGTAAGAATAGAACAATTGACCTTATAATTTGTGAATTTTCATTATATTCAGATTATTTTGAGTTTATACATTATGTCTAGGTTCTGTTCAAAATTTGAATTTTCTGAAAATGATTGTACTTAAGAAAGATAGCAATATTGTAACTTTATCTCCATAGAATGGTTGCTGATGCTTATGTTAGGAGGCCTTCCAATACCATTTTTAATATGGATCTAATGTTTTTAATTTTTCTATAAGTTCAAATTCTTATCAAATCATACTGATAACTTTATGACCGCATACTAGACCAATAAAACAAGATTTTAACTAACAAATATTTACCCAATTTCTATTAACTTTAGGTTATCGGTTTATTTTGCCATCAGGTTGGATATTCTTCTGGCGTCTTATCGATAACCCAGAAAATGATTTATTGTTGAACTTATGTAGGAATAATTTGATAACTCTTTCAAATTATAAATATTATTAGGTCTATTAATTTTTGTACAAATAAAAGTAGCTAGGTATTCTTTGTTAGTTTATAATATAATTTTTATCTGCAAAATCATCTATAATGTAAAGCTATGAAGCTACATATGTGTTTTAATAAAACCTGTATTCATATTATAAAAGAACAAACTAAAATGATTTCTTTCAACTACTATTTTATTCTTTTACTAAACTAAATTGGTCTAATTAAACATTGTGGAAATATACGTGTGTAATTTCATCAAATATTAATTGTTTAGTATTAGGCAAATACCTATAGAATTCAATGGAAAACTTATTCATCGGAGTTATTTTAGATAGATATACTATTTACTTTTTTATGTCCATACCAAAATTCATATATATAATAAGTTTTATTGTATGCAGATTATGGAAAATCGATCTCAAACATAGAAAGATAATTTGATTATCTATCGTATTTTGTAACTAGTTAGGTAGTACAGAAGACAATTATAATAACTAATATAGATTTGGCAAGCTATTTTAGAGACTAACTTTTGTTGATAAACGCTGAGTACACATGGCTTCTCTATATACATATACATAAACTAAAATGATTTAACATTTTACATTTACAGGTAGTTAGTATAGTGAATAATGATAACTAAAAATTTAATAAATATAAAAAAAGACTTGTATATTCAATTTTATTTTTAATTGTTTCATTTATTTATAGAAGGTATACCGAGGTCCCGACACTATCTGCACGGTTGAAGGCCTTCATTTCAAGGCGCTCTATAGAGCAAGAGTAAAGGCCCACAATCATGCCGGCGAAAGTCGCTATGCAGAACATATTTGTTTGGAAACGTCTGATTGTGAGTTTAATCAAAGAGTTTTAAATAGTATTTAAATTTCTTTGGTTTTAAACCATTTTCTTAAAAATAATCTCTAGTTTTGCAGTTTGCGATTTCAGTCGGACGCAGCAACTGAAAATTTCAGACTACGAAACAGACTTAAAAGAACTTTAACTGCCATTTTCTGTTGTAATATGTTCCTCATACGCACTCAAAATTTAATTTTTATTTAGCTAGGCCTATGAGCTAGCTAGCCTTGCCAGAATTTTATAGTACTTCTGAAAATGGGCTACACTTTTAAACCCAGAACAGCCAAATTTAGTCTGTAGATTGACATGTGTCATGTTGACAACGTGTCCAAATTTTATAGAAATCGGTTTAGTAGTTTTTGAATTATTAATCCTCAAATTTTGCCATATTTCTTCTTTCTTTCTTTCTTTATTTCTCCAGTAACGATAATGGTACTTAAACTTTAACCGATTTGGATGAAATTTGGCACATGTCCACGGGACTATAAAAATCCGTTTTAGTTTTGTTCATAATCTTTATCAACTGTCCAGAAACGGGTAATGTGTGTTAGTAGTATAATATAACATTTCACGGACCGATTTGACTGAGATTTGGTACAATGAATCAGAATAAAATTAGATGCTGATTACAGCAAACATTCTTTTAATATGATGCTTGGTTCATGAGATACATCAGTTTAAAGTTATAAAATAGACGAAATAAATTTGCGCTTTTGTTAATATATGATGTGAGATATATATGTAGAGAAAATGCAAATGGCTTTCTAAGAATCTATCAAAACATTTTTTTACTAAAACCAAAAATAAATGAAATAAGATTGACCAACGGGCCCAAAAAATGTTTGTTCTCCCAAAACAAATTCTAAAACTTCTTGAAATAAATGAAATTAAATATGGTTAGCTATTTTATTTAGGTTGGCATGACTTTGAGGATATATTATTAAGCAACTAAGATTTTAGAGAAAACTAAAGGTATTTACAATCATTCATGTTACGTTGCTAAAGGTTTAAAGTACCTAAATACAACAATGATCTAGCCATCTTTGTTTTCTTAAACTGAATATTTTCGACTTTGTTAGCTCTGTTACCTTGAGACTGACTCCAAGATCTCAGGTAAACATAAAATTCACAAATTTAAGATCCCGAGTCCTCGTTAAATAAAAAGAAACACGATTTCATTTCTAATTTAACTTCTGATTTTA
>JAUYWI010093209.1:0-12100 GCA_034780595.1 Parotoplana pacifica | reverse complement strand
GATAAGTTATAATTCTCAATATCCATTTCACTATTCTCCATCTCTCTATCCTTCAATTTTATGTCATTGTATTCTTTCTCTGGAGATTCTATTTTTCTACCAAAATCCTCTTTGGTTATAACTTCTTCACTCTCTGAAGAAAAATCTCCTGTCAATGGATTTATCTTTCCATTGACATTTATATCTCCACCAAAGTTTTCTTTGTCCTTACAATTCTCAATGACATTCAAGTTTTCACCCATACTTACCTCATCTTCTAAAATAGTGACATTAGCTAAACTCAAACTTTCATTTAACTCTATGTCATTCTTTAAAACCTCGACATTATTAACATTCTGTTGAAAATAATCTATACCTAAGGTATCTACTTTTTCTTTAGTTCTAATTTCTACGTTAGCAAGCTTTTGTTGAGAACGGCCTACGGTTAATGGATCAAATTTATCACTGACACATCCTAGATCCATATTATGAGCATCAGTTATTAGTTTGACTGATAAATTTTCTTATGGATTTGACAAAATCTTGCCAAATGCCCTTTATTTCCACATTTAAAACAAATAATTGGTTTACTATTATAGTATTTTCTCCCATAATCATTATGTCTAAAATTATTTTGAGGAATATGTGGTTCATCATTCATATACTTTTCATTCATCCTTTCTCTATCAGAGAATTCCTTTTTTATTAAATCTTTAACTTCACACATAATTTCCCTTTTAAAATCTTTCAATTGTCCTTCAATTGATTTAGATGAAAGTGTATTCATTTTTACATCCTCTTCATATTCTACTAACTCATTTACTATGAGGTCTTTAATTTCACTTAAAATCTCTTTCTTAAATTCTCTCATTTGCTCTACTATTGAGTTAGTGGATAATGAACTTACCTCACTAATTTCTATATTATTATTACCATTTATTAAATCATCTCAGCCAAGGTACCTTGCATAGCCAAAATTTTCTCTCTAATTTCTCTATCATAAATACTTCGTATGAATTGAACTTTTATCAATTCTTCTCTCTCCTGGTTACCTAAAGTAGGGTATGCTCGGAGGGCTGATTTTGTTAATCTATATAAAAATTCATTGATTTTCTCATGAGACATTTGGCGAATCTCATGAAATCGAATAGATTCTATTACGGTTGAGTTTCTATCAACCATTAGTCTCATTAACTAGGTAATAGCTCAATTCGCCGATAACACAAATAATGCAATTTTAAATTTTTTTCATTATCTATGACTGGGGATACTGACTTATGGGCCACTCTGTATAAGCAGAAGAGTTAAAAATACAGTGTGAGTCAAAATTATGGTAAAATAATACAATACTATATTATGGCATAATTTGAATACTAATTAGCAATAACTAATAATTATTAACAATATATCTACAACTGTATATACAGTTATTCAAAATGTTTAACTACATCACCATGTTGTTGTATACATTTTTCAACCTTTGTGTTGCACTACAACAAACTTTTTGAGTAATTTATAAATCAATTAACATAAATCTATCTATAACTTGTTGCAGCTGTTGTAGTCCTAAGTTTTTCTCAGTGGACTAAACATTACAATCATTTAGGATTCTAGTCCCAAAATGCTGTCATGATAGAGAATGGGGACACCAATATGCTTTTAGTGCTCCAGCAACCATAACTAAAACCATGAAATCATTGATAAAAGCTTTAATAGCCCAAGCACAATTATTTATGGATAATGCTACAAGTTATGATTTTAGTTATACCACATGTTCAAAGTAAAAGTTTTTTGACAGCTGAACTAATTAACAAATAACTACCAGATTCAAATGAGAAAACAGTACTTCAGTACTTACTGAAACTAGTATTGGTATTTTATTATTTGAAAAGCCCACTTTTAAATCATTCTACAGTGTCTGTTTTGTCATACACAACTAAGATAATAGACATAGAACATTTTCGTTCAATTGAAAAGAGATTCTCAAAGGGGGAGTATGCACTATTTTAATAATACTATTTAGAAAAACAGTAGTGACATATAAATTGTAATAAACATTTGTGATATATACATTTAATTGAAATTATAATTCTATTTTATTAATCTGTATATAAAATAATATGTAAATAGATTTTTCATGAATTGTTTATTGCTAAACAAAGCAGGAGATACTGCCACTTTAATGGGACATATGAGTCATATGGGTCATATGTGTAGACTAAGTGCTATGATTCTAGAAAAGTTTTGTCTTAAGTTGCACAACACCTGTCATGTGATGTCACACCTGCCATCATTTTTTTATCCAATTGGCTTCTGTTAATGTTACAAGTTATTTTGTGATATTTTTATTAGAATTATGATTAAATTCAGTACTACTTGAAAGTAATATATATATATATATATAATAATATGTATAAAATAATTTAAAACATTTTAAAGAAACTCCATTTCCAGTGGATGTAGGATTATACAATTGTTTAAATTACTTGTACCATTAACAGCAGTCATTATCCTGGATAAACATGAAAATGTGATTTTTATAAGAGATAGAAATTTAACATTTGATTTTACATGTGATGCCACATGGCAGATTGTGCAACTCAAAACTGAACTTTTTTTCAAATCATATCACCCAGTCTACACATCTGAATAGTTAAACCTTTGGGCTCAAATGTCCCATTAAAGTAACAGTGGCTCTCAGCTTGGAAATAAATAATTTAAAGATTTACAAAATTGTATTTTAATTGAAAAGAGGATTATATAATAGATAAATGGACAAATTGGTTTCTAGTTAGCACACAATGGTCTATGTAAAAAACGAATGAAACATATCAGTGACAAGATAAATGGATACAATAATAAAGCTTGAATGACAATTTTTTTTGATATGGAGGTAAAATTAAATTAACTGGGAAGAATGCAGAGTTACCATTGTAATTTTAGGTTAGGTGAACTGTTAAATTGTTTGTAGATGTTTGTTTTAAACTAACATAAAGTATGAGTCAAAACGACATATTCACATTTTTATCTAATTTTCTTTCTTCAAATGACAATCTTTCTCTAGCTTGTTTGCATTGTTGGTTAAGCTTGCTATGTTACAATTTACTAGACTTATATACCTCCAAAATGTTAAATATATCTCAGAAATGGATACATACATCAGAAATAAAATTTCTAAAGGCTAAAATGAGATAGAAAAGTGTATACATCTTTTTGTTTTACCCTGGATTTTAGTTGATTCAATTTATATACATTGGGCATCCTTCTCTCATTACTGTATACCATAACTAACATTTTCATTAGGTACCAATTTATTAATTTGGTGCATCAGAAATGAAGATACACAAAACAGTATACATTTTAACTTTTATCCATATATGTAATACAATAAGAATTATGTGGGTAATGTGCTGTTTTTATAGAACTAACTATCGAAAATTGATCTAGTCTATTTTAAAATCAACGTATAGAGTGATATGATAAATGCTTACACTAACATACAATATTTTTAGTACTTGGGTACTGTTTTATGTAGATAAATGTATTTGTTTAACATAAAATGAATTGTACAACTTTGAATAATTTTTGTTCAGTATTGTTACAATGCCTGATATGGAGCATCTACCACGACAGACTATGAGAATTAAAATTATTAGTATGGGAAATCCAGAGGTTGGAAAGGTTAGTATAATTTTCTTTCCTTTTTTGATATTTGTTGCAGTTTCAGCAGGACTATTTTAAATGACTTTTCTTTTTATGGCCATTTTGTAGGCAAAGCCTAACTTTACTGAAAGCAAAGAACTTAGGACTTATTTACTTTATACTGAATTTGAACTAATCATATTTAAATATACTAAATTTGGCTTAGCAGTATTTGACCTGTGATTTATTGTTTCATGTTTTATTTTTAGAGTTGCATTATTAAACGATATTGTGAAAAAAGATTTGTACAGAAATACCTAGCAACTATTGGCATTGACTATGGTGTGACAAAGTAAAACAAAATTTATTTTCAAATAGTTTAAATTAGAACGTTTTATTATCAATAAAGTGTATATTTTATATCTAAATCTAAATATCTACTGCACATATATATTGCATATGTAAATGTATTATTTTGAAGCAATGACATAGTATTTCTTCTTTCCGTTTTCAATTATTTGACTTTATAAAATCTTTGTTTTGTTCTTTTAGAGTAACAATAAATAATATAGACGTGAAGGTTAACATCTTTGATATGGCAGGCCACCCAATATTTTATGAAGTAAGATTTTTGTTTTATGATGTTAGTACTGTTGAAGGCTTGACTGATATGATTTATTATTTTTATGTTTGCTTCAGTAAAGATTTATTCTACATATTGTGATTTCTTATTAAAAATACGTTTAATTTGTATAATTTGGAATGAATGTTTGTAATTTCATAACCAATTTATCTTCAATAAGTAATAATTCACAAACTCTCTACTGAAATTAAACTTCAATTGAAAATTTCCAAACAAATAAGATATTTGAATAATTTAAATATAAGCATCTGTATACCAGTTTTGGGGTACTAGTCCATCATCTGTACAGGGCAGGACCAACTGATTAGCGTGCAAGCATTCTACCCACTGGACCATGAGCTCGCCCACAAACATCGATGTTTATGGCTTAATGTTCATAAAGCCTGTTGTTTGTATAAACATTATCCTACAACAAGTTTTCGCTTTATAAATATAAATTATAAGCATTGATGTTAGTGGCGAGCTCGTGGCCCAACGGTTAGAATGCTTGCATGCTAATCAGAAGGTTCCGGGTTCGAATCCTGCCACCTACTGATGAGGGAGGGACAAATACCTCGAAACTAGTATCCTCCTAATTATATATATTTTTTAAATGTAGATTTAAATTAAACTTTGTTTTACATTATTAGTATTTTGTCAATATCGATTCTGCTGATTATTAAAATTGTAACACAGACTAAAACACAGACATTGTTTGTTTAAAACAAATCAGTCGATTAAATACTGAACCTTATTAGAACTTTTATAAAATTCATACATACTTTTCCTATTGTAATTCATGAAATACTGTTCTGTTTACAGGTACGTAATGAGTTCTATCGTGACAGTCAAGGAGCACTTCTTGTATTTGATGTGTGTAACCGATCTAGTTTCGAGGGGCTGGAACGATGGCTACACGAGATGCAAACAGAAATGGGTGGATATCCTGCTGACATGGACAACGTCTTTTTTGTTGTATGCGCCAATAAGGTTAGTGGCTAGTTGTCTGTCTGTCTGTCTAGATTTCGACATCTGCTTGATTGACTCTCTCCAGAAGGGTCTTGCGGGCTTTCTCTCTAAGGATATTCGAGTCTTTGGCTTTCTTACGGTCATCGATGAGATTGGTGTGTCAGTACATGGTGGAATGGTAGGGTGATTTCAGAAGAATTTCAGGATAGACATCATTGAGCTTCAGGCTGGTTGAAGTTTAAATTACTACTTCTCTTCAGCGGCGACCTTCTTTCTCTTTCTTGGTCCTCCTGAGATTATTTGTGGTGCAGAGATCGTGGTTGGGGTTGCTGTTGCCTCTTCTGAATTTTTCTTTGGCATACATGACAAGAATCTTGTCTTTTTCAGCTATTGGGATGAGGCCAGCTTCTCTGAGCAGCTGTAAAAGATCATATCGAGATAATTTTGTAGCTATCTATTATTTTTATGAAAAAGACAATTAATGTTGGTAATTTGGCGGTAAATTGTTAGGTATGTTTATCATGATTTGTTGTATTTTTTTCTGTATCAGTAATGGGTTGTTTCATTTACTTTTAGGTGGATCGTAGACCGCGACAAGTAGAAGAGCCGGAGGGAAGATTATGGGCTGAGAGTAAAGGCTTTCATTATTTTGAAACATCCGCTTTCTCAGGGGACGCCATAAATGAAGTGTTCCAGGTTAGAAAAGATTTATAGAGAAAGTAAAAGTTTAACTTGCGTTTGGCTGTCATTGACACTTTTAGTAATTTATTTTCTACATAATTTTTATTCAATTTAAAAAAAAATTATTTAAAATTCTATACCCCGTTACCTCTCATTTGTCAATGGAACTTTATATCCATGTTTATGACGGGCTGAGTTTAGACTACCCCATATTTTACTTTGTGGACTACCCGACTTTACCTCTCTATAGTAGAAGTCATATTGTCAGCTTTCAGCTTTGTCTTTTTTCAATTATTTCCCCCAATGTTTCATACCTTTGTATGTGCTAAAAGAGAGGTACCAAGGATGTCGGATAACTGGTTTTGGACTCCATGATATTTTCAGAAACTAATATCGGGTGGAGCGATCAAAACATCTTAACTAGTATTGATCTATGTTCATGTTGCCCAGTGAAAAAATGAAATTGATAAAATATGTCTATTGTGCTTTCCAAAACGTTCTCTGTACCTACATATAGTCACTGACTTAGAAGGTAGAAATTAAGCTATCCTCTGTCTCTGCGCCTCTTAATTCATATACGAGCAGTTTGCAGTTTATTGAATAATCCTTTGTCTTTAGTACTAAATACAAAGTGGTTTTGAATAATTAATAGTTAGTAAACTATGTACATACTTTAGTTTGTCAGATATGGGCGCAATTATTGTCCTGTCAGTTATTTTTTATCAATAGTTATTTTATGTTTCAGTTCAGTTAGTTCAATGTATCGCTTAGACATTTTTAGCAAATTTATGCCAGTCAAAAGATTGTTTTTATTTAATTAAGTGTATGCAGACAGACACACAGACACTCTTTAAAATCATTATTGACTTAATATAAGTAATTCAAATAATTTATAGTGGAGTTTAAACCAACCTGGATATTATTTTAGAACAACTCTTTTGTTTTATTTTACTAACTTGGTATTTTATCTATTTGACTATGTATGTAGTTTCCTCTTTGGATGTGTTTGACTTTTGGACGGAATAGATATTAGCACGGGCTAGAAACGTTTGCCATATTTGGCAAAGGGGTAGGTACTGATGATGAAAGCAACGCAAGACTCATTTAGGCAAAAATGCAAGTGCGCTCTTTCGTAAGGAGTGCGGCGTTCTTTTGCCCACTCGAATCTATTTTGACGTGGCTTTAGCCTTCCGCCTCTGGACACGATATTTTTAAGCTTAGCTGATGATCTTATTGCTCGTCCAGCTTGGATGTAGAGTGAGATTCACTCAGTGTGATTATACAATTTGTAGGTATCTTCTTGAGACGTTACGGTTAATATTTTTACACTTTGTATCATTTCTCTGATAATGCTATTTCTTTGTTCTATTCTATTCTATAGCGTTCTGCCGAATCAGTTATTAGGCAGGTTCTACATATTCTATGGCATCCACTTTCTCCATCCTTCTCGGTTTGCTGCCCGGTCCTTCAATTCTCTATAGGTGTTTGGTTTGAATTCTTCTAACAGCCCCTTTCTTGGTTTTCTTCTTCCACATTTCCCTAGAAATCGACCTTCCAGAATTGCTTTGACCATTCCTTCTTCTGATTATTGTTTCCAACATGCTGCGTTTCTCTTTGATTTGTTGGAGCTTTTTGTTCAAATCGAAAACTTCGATGTTGTTGAACTTTAGGATGTAAAAGGCCTCTTTGGATCAGCGTTAGAAGGCAGTTATTAGCAATCGTGAAACACGCGAAGAATATTGATCAAAATGTGTTCAAGCAGTAACAACCGTCATCTCAAATATGGGTAGAAACTAAGTACCAAAATACATAATAATGAATGTTTTAATGATTATTTTTGTACATTTTGGAAAAACAAACAACTGCAATAAAGCCACAACTAACAATCTGCAGCAGGAACTAACCGGGTGGAGGAGATAGCAGGTGGGATTTATCAATTCAAGCAAAATACTAGAGGAGATAGCAGGTGCACATTCATCAAGTCACGCACAAGATAATGAACAATGGATAACTCTTCAACTGCACCTGTTGAAAGATTAAAATCAAACAATAGCGCTGTTGTTTTGATGATAGACAACTATCTACACAACTTGATGATAATTGCAGCAACGAATGAGCTGGAAACGAGATCCATTTTAGGGCAATTAGGAGATAAGTGACAGCTGAAAAACGAACGGGAATGAAGGAAAAAGAGTATTTTATACATTAGGACGTGTTAGGTGTATTAGTTGGACCAGCCTTGCCAGAGTTGGGACAACTGGAAAGGTCATATCTACATTTTAAAACCTAGACTCGTCAAATTTTGAAAATAGATTGTCTTTTCGCATGTCAATTGTTAAAACATGCTAAATGTTCATAGAAGTCAACTCACTGGTTTTTGAACTATGAATATTGATACCATTTCTTTCTTACTTACTTTAACCGAGTTGGATAAAACTTGGTACCTACGACTCTAGAATTTGTCTTTTATATGCTCCATTTTATTATTATTATTTATTGCTGATTGATATTCCTAACTTGCTAGGAAGATCAAACAAGAAAGAAAATTAAAATTGGCGCAGTAACACTGTTGATGAAATCGTATCATATTATGCCGCCAAATTCAAAATACCACTTATTGGCAAATGTAATTGTTCTCCATAAAAAATAATTCAACTAAATAAATGTATTTTGTGTCACTATTGTTTTTAATTAAATGTTTCTACAAAAAGCATTAATAGTAGGAAGAAATAACAAAGTGTGTTCGAATATCAGAAAAGATAATATAAAATATGTCTAACAGTTATTACAATTTCTACAAAAGAACTAAAATCAATATAATCCTACCCGATCAAAACTAATAATTTCATCTTTTGACGTGATGTCATTTCAGAAATGTTATGTCATTGGATCCTGCCATTTGTAATGTTGATTGAAATTGAAATGGACTTGTGAAGTTAGCAGCCTGCACAGGACCTGGAGAAAATTTGTTCCGTTTTGCTTTGTAAATTAGTAAAATATATTTATGCAATTTAGTAAATATTTCTGAGAATTTAAAAATTTAGTAGTTTCGAAATTTAGAATATTTACATAAGAAGGTTTTTCATTGTCGTTTTGTTGAGCATTTAAAGAAGGTAACCACCAAATAGAGAATGTCAAAATATTACTTTTAGAGTAGTAACTTAATTCTGAATATAATTTTTCTCAAATTATTAAACAAATCTATTAACATTTTCTTCGATTGCCTCTAAATGAGATATTCTGAATTGTTAAAGAACTGAAAAATCAGATTCTTATTGGATATGTTAACAATTGCCCTCTCTAATTAGGTATTTCCTTTCTTATGACATTGTGTGCGATATGTACATCCATAATGTCATGCTAGATAATTAAAATTGCCCATATTTCAATTCATAATATGATGGCTGCAATTACAACTCAGAACTGATTTACCTTTTATTGAAATGTGATGATTCGTATTATTATACAACGACAAATCAGCATCCATAAATAAGTTATCCAAATTGAATTTGACATTGAAGAATGCTATGTAAATACAGATCATCACATCTAATTCGCATTTGATTTAGCAAACTTGAAAAAGATATTTTGATCTAAGGCCAATTCTGTTCAAAATTAAATCAACACATTACTAGATATGTAGAATAAATCTTTACTGCAGCACACTTTAAAATTAGAAATGAAATAAATAAATACTATCTGTCAATCCTTTGACAGTACTAGCATCACAGAAATAAATGTAATCCAACCAAAAGATGTGCAAAAAATAAATATAGCTCTAACATAAAAACAACATCCCTTGAAGATCAAATCAAAACTATGTAATCGTGTGTATCTTGTTCTACACCCAGGCTGAAGCATAATAGGGTGGCCAGTTAAGCTCGGTGATTGAAAGTACGGTCTAGTATATCATCCGAAATCCATAAACAATCCATAGGTGAATGAACAATAACTATTATACTTGAAATAATATACCAAGCAGAGACATAAGACATCATCACAAGTTTCAAAACTTTATCATCACACATTTCTTTATAACTTTCTGAAAACAGTTATTTAAACCACTGTAAATCATTGAATTGGAATAACTTATCTCCAGAATACAGAGGTTTCTGAAGTCAATCAATTTTGATTCATTTTACCGCACATTTTTTGCACAAGAAAAGGCACTAAATCAAGGATCTCATTACAAATTTAGTTTGGGAACTTATTTATAGCTAGAATAGAATCTTCCTGATGCTATTTTAAACAAAAAGAAACAAGATTAGCATCGTTGTCATACATACCTTATGATCTCTGTATTGCATCTCTATTTATTTTGCCCATAAAAATCGTCGTTAAAATGTCTATGACTCCGGGGTTCCGTATAAAGTAAATTAAGGGAGATCCATAGAAATGTCAAAATCTGTAGATATCAAAGTTTTCTATGAATCTCCAAAATCTACAAATTGAATCTTCTGAGGACGGTCATTTCTATTAAAAATGCATTTTACTCTATGTTTGGGGAGCGAATAAAATTAGAATAGAAGAAAATGCAGTTTCTTTAGCGAAAACTCTCCCTCTCCCCAGAACTTTCAGTTTTGCACCGACCTTCAGGATGCACTACGGAGTCGAAACTCTGAACTTCTTTCCTCTATGTCTACGTCAACAAAGTTCTTCACAAAGCTGGACATTTGGTCAGCTACCAAAAACAATGTCCAGGGTGACACAGATAACATAACAGAACCCAACTCACAATCTTGTAAAAATGTTGAAGTGCATTTTCTTCCATTCCCAAAAGTTAACATACATAAATGATACCATAGATTATACCATAGATCGTAACAAAGATCCATTAATTGTGAATAATTCCCACCAAAAAGTTGATGATGTAGTTATTAAAACTACAGAAAAATTAGATCCATTAATTATGAATAATTCCCATCCAAACGTTGATGATCTAGGTATTAGATCTACAGAAAAATTAAATCCATTAGCAATAAATAGTTTTCGGCCGGATAGTATTACTACAGAGAGTAAAACCCAGATAAAATTAAATCCGTTAAACATAGATAAAAGAACTATAGATCTACAAGCAGTTAGTATAGAAAATATATCTGCTAAAGCTCTAATTGATAGCGGCTCTCAGCTTAATCTTATAAATACCAATTTATGGTCGAAAATAAGAAAAACTCAAAAAGATTTATCTTTGTAAGAAACGAATATCCGTTTGCAAGCTATAGGTGAGAATAATATTGAAATAAAAGGAATGGTAAAATTGAGAATAGAGATGAATGATAAAATACGATTACATAAATTTTATATCATAGATATGAAATATGATGTTATCCTAGGTTTAGAATACCTTCGATTAGAAAAAATTAAGTTAGATTTTTCTAATATGAGTATAATAAATAATGTTGAAATTTTAGAAGGCGAAATCAAATTAGATAAAAGATTAAAACTAAAAAATAATCATGAGATAATAGTGTACGCAAAAGTAGAAGAAAATGAGGGAGAAATCCTTATGATATCCAATATTGAACATAAAGACAAAATAATACCACACACATTAGTTCAAGTGAAAGACGGAAAAATACCAATACATATATTCAATATGTCGGAAAATTACTTAAATGTTAATGAAAATACTGTGATAGCTAAGTACGATAAAGTGTTAATCCCAGATAATAAGCCTCAAGTAGATAAAAATAACCAATTAGATATAAAAGAATTAATACAAACCTTAAAATTAGATAGGACTAAATATTCAGTAGAAGAATTTAGGCAGATAGTAAGGATACTAGAGAAATATAAAAATGTATTTTCTAAAGATAAAAAGGATATAGGCCATACCTCACTAATGAAACATAAAATAGATACAGGGGAAGCTAGACCAATTAGACAAATGCCTAGGAGAATGCCATTAGCTAGTCAAGAGAAGCTAGAAGAAATGATAGAAGTAATGAAGGAACAAGGTGTAATTGAGGAAGCAGAAAGCCCTTGGTCGAGTAATGTAGTCTTAGTGAAAAAGAAGAATACAGACGAATTAAGGTTTTGTATAGATTACAGACTGTTGAACGCAGTAACACGAAAGGATAGTTATCCACTGCCAAGAACGCAGGATATTTTGGATGTCGTTAAGGGAGCAAAATATTTTACGACATTAGATTTAACTAGTGCTTATTGGGCAATTGAAATGGATGAAGAGGATAAGAGCAAAACAGC
>JAUYWI010093198.1:0-12101 GCA_034780595.1 Parotoplana pacifica | reverse complement strand
ATCAAAGGCATTGATAGTTGGAACTATAGTTTAAGATTATTTTAACTTACATTTACCTTAACCTAATGTTTAACTTTCATCCATACATATTTTCGTGTATTTTGTAATTAGGTTTGTTTTAATTATTTTTATTTACTTGTAATGTTTGACTTTGAAAAAATATAATTTTGTTTACCGTAATACCATTGAAAATGTTTAATTATTAAACGAAACCGGTCTGGTTGGTATCATATGGACTTTTGTCTTTTTATTTATTCTGAAATTCAAAGTTTGTTGTTTTTTAGATGTCCCTGGTTCACACTTTTGGAAATTCCCGTTGTCCGTATTGGTGCCAATCACCCATCTCAAACACGGCGTTTTTAACATTTTGACAATTTTATTTATTTTAGGCCAGGACTTTTACCCATATGCAATATCCTCAAGAACGGTGTTGGCCAGCTGGTGGATATTTACCGTTATTATTTTTTCTGCATATACAGGTAATAGTCCGGGGGTGCCTGGGAGCTTTATCCGAAGGGAATGGGGTCCCAACAGTGACCTATTCTAATGGCTAGATATTAAATTTAGTATCCAATTGGCTTCAAATTTAGGAAACTGACTTTGATTGATGTTACAGGTAATTTAATAAAATTGGCTTAGTGCTACGTACACGGGAAACAGGTTTTGTTAAAAAATATTTTGTGCTAATTTTTTTAAAGTTATGTATTTTATGTGCATATTAAGTTTGAAAGTAGCACTGTAATAAAAAATATCATAACATATTTTTGCAAAAACCCATTCTCCATGAACGTAGGCCCACGCCAATGTTTTAATTATTTGTAACATCAACAGAAGTCAATTCCCTAAATTTTAAGCCAATTACATAAACGAGTAAAATCTATTTTTGAAGAATAAAAAATTAACATAGCAATGACCACTTAACATTCTCTGGTGTAGGCGCCGTTGAGACAATGATAGAGGTCCATTATACAGAATTTGATATCCAAGCATTAGGATAGGTCACTATTGGATCTTTGTTCCCATAGGGTAGAGCTCACAGGTTCCTAATATATTTAAATAAGTAATTACCATTCTTTCGACTCCTATTTATGTATATTACTAAATGAACTTAAGATCCAAATTTTTGAATCGTTCAAGATCTGTATACCTATACAAAGAAGGTTTAAGTTTAAGTAAACCAAGTTTTGTTTGTTCCATATACTAGGTACTCAGAGATATGTATTGACGAACAAATATTGGTAATCCCAATAAATTCGGTCAGATTATACCTCCATTTTTATTTGCCTACAATATATTCCAACAAATTTAAAGAATTCAGATGACTTCTTTTTAAATAATTTTCAAAATAGCCGCCCCACTTCTGAAACAATTTAAAGAAAAATTCTTTTATAAAATTTGGTTTCAAAAGTTTTGTTTTTCTTTAGAGTTAGTGATTTTTTCTGCCGAGACCAAATATTTCATAATTTACATTTAAGCCGACCTGACTTCCTTCCTCACCGTGACAGTTAGCGAGAACGATATAAAGTCATTGGAAGACTTGGCCAATCAGGACAAAGTGAAACCGGCACCAGTCAAAGGAACATTTGGGGATCTCATGTTTGATGTAAGCCCATTCGTCAAGATGTTTTATTTTGAGGGTTTTTGTTATTCACTTCATTTAAATGGTCATTATACCATCCATACTTTTCACTATTCCAATATAAGGATTCTAATAAGATTCTATAAAAGAATTCCAAAATATAATTTTTGGTGATGAGTAATAATAAAAAAACAGGTGGTATACTTTGATAAAAAATTATACTATTTATTTATATTACTTGCAAATGATAGCTCTGGACAGCTGTTTCAGCCTTATTGGGTCTCATCAGCTAGGCATAATCAGTGCCTGAGAAATTTAAAATTACCTCTAAAAACCTTCGAAGGTTTTATTTAAAAAACTAGACGAGAGGTCGTTTTAGAGCACCGTAAAATTGTGGGTGGCCCTAGTCAACCAGGTACTAAATCCGAACTTATGGTTGTCATTTGCCAGCCAAACAAATACTATACACACTCATTTTGGTATCGTGGGTAGCAAATTTCATGCATTATTTAGGTATATGAAAGTTACACCAAACTGCGGTAATTTTTGAATAAATTTAATTGTGAAAATTGAAGTTGAAACTTTATAAACGCTTCAAAGAAATATTTTAATCTTTGTTTTTATTAAACGCGCTAAAGTAGAATTTGGTGGATAGCAACGGTGCAAATACCGTACAATAATTAGAAAATGCCCTTCTTGGCGGTTTTGTGTCCAATTTGGTCGAAAAAAGGTTTGCTGGTTTTCCGGGAATTGAGCAAAATGTGGGTTGTTTCACCAAAAGGGACACTTTGAAGGGAATTTCTATAATTTGCGGATGGAGCAAAAATTCGATATATTGCCCAATATCACTTAAACGGCTACAAAATCTAAACCAAATATTCTATTATGTTAACATTTGAGATTTGGAAAGCACTAGAAATAAGGAATTAGAAAATTGGATGTTTCATATTTATGGTTGCTGGTTGCTGGTTGCAGATCTATAAAAAATGATATTTTTAAAAGAAGATTCATTCACATATAAATTGCTCTCTGTTTGATTTAAAATAATTTATTATTAGTTTCTAGGTTATTCCTATTGATTTTGAAATGATTTCGTGCCCTAAAATTGAATTTCAGAAAAAATGATTTTTAAGGCATTCAACTGGTCTGCTCCCCAAATCAGTGGACCTAAATTTCTGAATTTATATTTACTTGGCAGACTTATAAAATACACGATAAAGAATAGATGTGCCAAATATACAGCCATTTCAATGAACTACTGATATTTTATTTTCAATTTTCAATTTTTCTTATCCAAAACTTTTGTTTGGAGAAATATTTTTAAATAAAATTTTCTACAGTTACTAAGGAAACTATTATGCATCCTTGTGCAATTTAGAAAAAGATCTATCAATTGAAATCTTTTTATTACAAAAATAAAAACGGTTGTTGCTTTACTCTGTAGACAAAAATCAATAATTTCAAGAAACCCTAACAGGTGTTAGATAATTTGAATAATATGATGAGTTTCTAACATAGATTCCAAATATAAGCCATATAAGTATAATTTTGACATCAGGATTAATATTGTTTTAAATTAGACTTCAAAATTTTGAAATTTTGGACCAAAGTGACCTACCTCGTGCCTCCTGCCTTCTTTAAGTGATACTATGTATTACAAATCAAAGCAAATTTTAAAATTGACTAATAAAGAAATTGACATATTGACCTGGTGTCTAACATATGGCATTCATTTCAAAATCAGTAGCCAAAAAGAAACTTTTAATACCTATATTGGAGAGTTAGGAATTTCATTTTTGCCATTTTCTTTTTCTGCCTTGATTTCCTGGATTTTACTTTCTGATTTTTTTGATTGTCTACCAAATTCTTGCAAAGTCCTTCCAAGATCTTGCAAATATTTGAATATTAGCTATTTATGGCCAATAAAATGAATAATAATGCTCTTCAGTTGACCAATTAGAAGGTACATTTTACAATGTCTTTCTGATCAATAGGATGCAACAGAAGGTGTTTATAAACTGATCAAAGATAAGAAAATCCCAATTGTCGTGGAATCATCTTGCCCAGAAACGGTAAGCTAAAATCAATAATTTATGTCAAAATACCCACTGTGAAACAGATTGTTGAAAGGTGTTTATCCGTTTTAAAAAACATTAATTTGTTTATCTGCTGGATCAAATAACATGCATCTAAACAATAAATCTGATCTATATGAAACAATCACGTCTATATGTAACAGCTGACAGGAAGATTTGTATAAAACTATTTATTTGTGTAAATGGCCCCTTATTCACACAGGAGTGGTTCAAAAAATAAATTGGGTTTAATCAACTCAAAATTGAATTCTGGGTCAATTGAATACCATTTTGAAGTGGGCCGAAATGTTGCTCTCAAGACTATCACAGCTAAAAGAAACAACTAATTGGGGTCAAGCCTCGTATGTAGGACCTTTAAAGTGTCATTAATTTGCTGTTCAAATTCGAAACAAATTGGTTATATCGTTTGTCAATTTTATATTATTAATGCTTCTGGTACTATCGATTTGGCTCAAATTCGAACAACGGTTTGATAGAACCTCAGTGATACTACTTACGAAATTTGACCTTATTGTGTTGCTTCGTTTGGCTATGAGAGCGAAATTTGGTCAACCTCAAAGGGCTGCCCACACAATTAAAAAAGGCAATTATCAAAGATTTATATGAAACCTCAAAACTTAGTACTTATGTACTTATGTATGTTTCCTGTCAACCGGGCAATGATCCGATGTTACTTTGCCGAACCAATATCTTCCCGACGACAAAAGAAAAGAAGGCATCTTTTATGTGCTCGCTAACTGACTCCACTCAAAAAGTATTTAACGGCTTGTGATGTACACGTATCAGTTGTAACACAATGGCAAAAAATAAACACAAAAAGCGGATGCAACAACGCCATAAACGAAAGCTCTACCGTCAAAATCTCTAGTCCAAACCACAACTCCACACACTAGCCCCAAAGAAGTGGCCCACTACCTAGAAAGGGGCATCCTTTCTTCTTTAACAACAACTACCATCCCTAGTTTTCTGAATTTGATTACTAAACACAAGGCTTGACTAGACAAACTTGGTTCAAACTTGTCTTTACGTGGCAATATCCCATCTTGATAGCAAACAGTCTGGTGGATTTCTCGGCGGATTTCTGCATATCTTGCCCGTTATTGGTACAGCAATATCCGCCCTACTAGCCCCCTCTCCTACCAAATAATTCAAACCATATGGTCAAAAGCTACAAGTTGGTGCCAGTGATAGTGAGTCGCGGAGATTGTATATCTGCTGGTGTAAAGAAGAAACGTTTGTATTTGAGAAGTAATCCTCATCTATTAACTGGCTATGCCCGCCACTATTTACTGCTGATACATGTTGTTGTGTATATACTTTAAAGAGTTATCCTCACCCATTAACTGACTATACTCGTCACTACCTTTATTAGGAATGGACAAAAGTCACAACCAAAACTACAACATAAACCATAATTTTGGTGTTAGCCTTTATTGGGAATGTGTAGGCGTAAACGAATGCAACCTGGTTTATGTAAATCCTTTAATTTAAAAAAGAGTAAAGAGATTTTAATCCCAAACCTGTTTTAAACTCGGCTTGTAGCTGAGGCGGCAATGTGGCAAGTTTTAAATATACTAATTAAACTGGCGTCTGCTATGACGGTGTTTAATTGTGTAATAACTAGGGGATACATAAATTGATTCGTTTAAACAATATATATTTTTTACTATTGAATAGAAATTTAGAGTTTTACGTGATATGACAATTAATCATAACCTAAACATATACACTGTTTTGTGAAGTCTAATGAAACCACAATCGAATCTGTAGTTTTAATTCAAAAAGAATTTTAGTTCGCAATGGTAAAGAAATTTACTGTTTCAAACGATACGACAATTATCATAAGCTAAACAACACGTCTTTGTGAGTATAAATACTAAATTGAATAAATGTTTAATTTTACGGATTAAGAAAATTTTAATTTCCGACTAACCTAAAAGGGATCAAAATATAAATCGGGCTTAATCGATTTTGACCCCAACCCCTCCCCTTGTGTCAATAAGGGGCTATTTACACTACTACTTATAAAACAATCACGTCTGACAGGAAAAATTGTATGAGACACAATTACGTAATGGATGACAGGGAGATTTATAAGAGACAATAACGACAAGAAGATTTGTTTTAGAAAAAAAAGCAGAATGGGACATTTATGTTTGTTTACTCGCGCCATTAATAATTTTGTTTGTAGTAGCCATTTTAGCTATGTTTCAGTTGATTGCTACAAACCGCTTTGACATGGCCTGTGTTCAGGACTACACGCATATGATGTACCTGTCCAAGAAATTGTGCAAACATTTCTATTTGGTGAACGATATTTTTGCAACAGCATCCTTGGGATTCATTGTACCAAAGGACGCCTACTATGCAGATTTACTCAATTTTCAGTAAGGTTGCGTTATACCTATCAAGAGCTAAGATATAATGTTACGTATAATAGAGTAACGATAAAAATTGGTAGGTAACTATTGGTATTTTGGCCTTTTTTAGTAGCCCAATTACTAAAGATGAACACTTTAATTACATTATCAAACAGATTCATGATATTTTGTCACCAAACTAATAATGATAGATTTTGTAATAATTGTCAAATAGTTAAACCACATTTCCATCACTTATAATACTATCAATTATATGAGAACCAAAGGATTTATGCAGGAATATTTGGGCTGCTAAATAAGGCCGCTTTCATCTATTTCTTTAATTAATTCATTTTACAGCAGATAGGCAATTTTACTTTACTAACTGATTTATAGTACTCTGAGAGTTTATGAAACAATCTTAAAAAACAATAGACAATCAAAATTGCAGCCAAGACTTCTAAAATAAACTGCCTGAACAAACCAGAGATTTCAGTCCCTTATTTATGTAGATTTTCAATTAAAATAAAACGTAGGTCCTACCTACCAGAAAATTTGAGGGTTTTACATACTCTGTACTGATGAGGGCAATTATTTCGTGTTGTTTGGAGACCAACATTTTTAATGAATTGTTTTGGAAATATTTCTATGATGCTATACGTTCACTAATCGACACTAAGATCAAGTGTACTTTAATACTTATTTAATATTAACATTAGATATCTATCAATTTTTCATCTATCAAATTTATGTTTACGAGAATTAGAAAGATGGAATGTTATCTCATATTCTATCTGATATTCTCCAATAAATTTTAAAAGTTAATTTTATCCAATCAGACTAACTGATCTTCCATAATCTTTAACAATATTAAAATGTTTTTAAAATTTAATAGTCATTTTTATAGTTAGGTATATTTAATTAAAATTGTTGCCTAATGCTCATTGCTTGCGCAGATTAAGTTGGTTCTAAAGTTAACTTGGTAATTTATTCAGTGAAAACTGTAATCAAGTGTCTCAGGTTCTTTACTCTAACCAATCAGTTTTAAAGACAATTAAAGACAATTTGGCTGATAGCTCCCTAGCTCAGGCTTGTCTAATGGGCTATATAGGATTGTTCAGGCTCTGATGGTAAATACAAGGTGATCTAAAATTAAATAAAATAAATAGAGTTAGAAAGCATTTAGTAGAAGCATTAAAATATATTTAACAAATAGGGTTACATTAATAAATGTTACATTATAAATTTTAAACAAGGTTTTATGTTGTCTCATTCCCTTAAAAACATTGATATATGGGATGTATTTGTAAAAATTAATTCTTGCTATGCAATATTGGCGTCCCTAGTAGCAGTTTCTAAGAGAAATGTATTGGAAGTAAAAGTTTATATATGGTGACTAAGGTTTCTTGTAGTCAAATACCCATAAAACCATGGTTATATGTTATAAATTTGTAAAAAAAATCATTGTCAACTATCCTATATGGTCCATTAGGCAAGGTAAGACAGCTAAAAGCCAAAAATTACCATTGGCTTAGATTTAAAAAACGTTCAACGTTTGTTATTTCAGCATGCGAAAACTAATGGAGTCGGGGGTGATCAGCAAATGGTATCTTGAAGCGTTCTTTGCAGAAAATGTCATGGGAGGTTGTGACATTAACAAGAATGTAGAAGCCGATCCTATTGATCTTGATGGCTGTGGTGGGGCCGTTATAGTGACCATAGTGCTTTATGCAACTGCCATACCGCTTCTTGCAATTGAATTTCTCTGGTCACGGGTGTTAAAAAAAGATCCCCGCAATTTATGGTTCTTTTAATTTTATTCCAAAACATAAGATAATAAAAAAAACACTACTCATAAGCAGCATATTGTTTTGAATACATATCAATAAACTTGTTACAGATCTAGCTGACTTTTTTTACAACTGGCAAAAATAGTCTAGTCTAATTTTTATGCCTAGATATAGATTTTTGAAATCTGTTCAAGGAATGTACTTTTAATAAATGCATAAACCACAATTAAATAGAAATAATGGAGTGTAAACTTCAACCATAACTACTAGGCAACAGAAACCATTAAATAATACAAACACGAATTAATAATACAGAGGACATATTTTGTTACTACCATAAAACATAAAAATACAACTTAAACAAATATCTATGACTACAACATGTATTTTCAGTAGGATAAAATATGCCAAACCGATTTTGATCGCTTTTTACTTAATTTCCGATAGTATACTTGTCAATAATTTTCGTTAAAAATACCTAACGAACTTTTTACCCAAATTTAGTAATCAAAATAATTCTTGAATTCTAGGTGTACTAGGAGTACTCATTGTACTATATTTATGACCTACAACTGTGTGTATTTTTACGATCATGGTACAATGTCAAACAACCAATGAGATTATCACACGTTCACTGTAGATTGTTGTACTATAAATATCTATAGACTCAGGGGCGGATCCAGGGGGGGGTGGCAGTGGGCGGTGCGCCCCACTGAAAATTGAATTTTTAGGCCCAGGGCCCAGTGTATATTAGCTGGTTGCCTACAGATATTATTGCTCTTGCTAAAGAAATGTTGTTATTATAATCTGTTCAATGTGTATATATTTAGTTATAAAAATTCGTTGTATAAACACTACCTGTTATTTTATTCATCTTTTTTAAATACCATGCTTGCGCCCCATCAAATATGCCCCCCCCCCTAAAACAAAATCCTGGATCCGCGCCTGAGACTTATTAGCAAGAAAACAACAACGGAAACTGTCCGTATACGAATACTAAATGTTGAATAAATCTTTGGTATCAATAAAAAAACTTCTCTTTATTAATGAACTTAAAGATTCAACATTAGTGGGTTGTCTCTCTTTAAGATTAAAATCAAAATAACACATAAAAAATGGAGGTGCCAAATACCATAGCGAGTAGTATAAGTGATAAAGAGCTAAATGGGGGCCGGATGTTTAAAAATTTAAGTTGTACATCTTTCTGTATTTTGAGTCCATTTTTACATTTGAAATGAAGATATTTCACTTAAAATTTTAATAACCTATAACCCTCACCCCACTCTGAGTTTCAAGCCAATTTTTAGAATAATTGAAAATTTGATTCCCGTAGGCTCCAAATCAAAACGCCATCGGGACGTCTTGGAGAAATCGGGACGAGTAACAACACCCACTACCGCAAACTGCCTCTTCGCTCCAAAGTCAAACAATCCTAACGATGTTATCGTTCCAACTTCCTCATGTTGAGCCAAATTTGATTGTTTATTAAACAATTTCAAAGAAGAAGAGAGTAGCCATCCCAATAATATCTACAAAGGGTTAAGGGCAGAGAAGTCTCAGCTTTGGAGCTGAGGTAGTTGTGATGGTGTTGCCAACCTAAGAATTTATAACTTGTTAAATATTTTTTTTATATCTATGAAACGCCAGCTCAGAAGTGTTACTTCTAATTGGAATTATGTACTACTACACATTTTCAAATATTACTAAAATAGGTCGTTTAGGAAATTTATGGAACAATTTTTCAAATTTACATTTAGGAATTTGTTTCCATAATGTTATTTATTTTTCAGTACTTTTTATCTTGATATATTTGTAAAAATTTATAGCGTGTTTTTAAATTATTTCAATGATTCAACAATATCTAGTCGGTCTCGGTATTACTATAGACAGATATAATGTAATAGATATACCTACATATACTATGCACAGATATAATAAACATACATTGTATGTATAGATATAATTTAGAAAATTGATTTAAAAGCTTTAGAATTGTAATTTCCTTGTATGCAATATGGCAGAAGTAACACAGGCCACAGTCTGAATTGGTAGAAAATGATCATGCAGCACCCAAAATACTTTTATATTTAGTCAACGTGTATGGTCTAGACTTTTATAAGTTTAAGAGAGTCCAGGATATTGTTCGTGAGTTTGAAACTGGGGTAAGATTATCTCACTAAAGAAAAGTTAGTTTCAGTAGAAAGACTTCAAATTCTACAGGAAAACATACAGACAGTGTGAGAATGGCTTGAAAAAAAATACATTTAGAAGCAGCTTGAATAATTGATATTCAACAAAAGTTATTAAGTTAAATTTTATTGAATCGTTGAAATCATTTAATTAAAAATAAAATTTTATAACCTTCAAAACACACTGTTTTACCACTACTTTTGTAATTATTTAAGTTCTATTAATGAGAAGTTTATAATAGCAAATTTAAATTTAAAAAATCCATACTAGAAAGTCTAAAGTTACCTGAGCAGCCATAATTTTTAGGGGGGGGGGGGACATTTAGGCCCCTCCCACTTTTTTTCAAAAGTAAAAATTAACACCAAATTTTTCCCCTGAAATATACTTGTTAACTCTCTTTTGCCATGCATTTTACAAATATTTTCTTTTGGTATTACTCATCAACTTGGTATAAATCACAGAAGCTACTGTGCTACCACAGCATTATGAAGAACAATATTTCAAGACAACATAGAGTGCACTGCACTTAATGTATGTAGCTATCTATTACACTGTATATTATCTTGTGCTATAATACCATGCCCCACAGTCAGGTTATATATGTATATATATGCACTTACAATTTTGTGTTGGAATAACAGTCTGCCTGATAGGTGTTGTTATGGTAGCCTTGTTTTCCTTAATCATAAATTCTATCAGTACAAATACTTTAATAAGTAGCACATAAGGCAGGTACTTATCTACGGCAGCTGTACAAACTTGGTACAAGTCGAACATCATTAATCACGCAATTATTTTCCTTAAAATTGATGGAAAGGATAGCAAAGATTTTCACAACACTTTTCAGTTTTCTTGTGGCAGCTCTTCAATTTTAGTAGGAAATAGAAAAAAGGAACTCATAAAGATATATATTATTGACATGATTGTGTATTCCACAACCGTTCTTATGATACATGTTCTATTTTTGAAGATTTGGCACCTCAGTTGGCTCAGAAAAACTACGTTTTGGCAGAATATGATGTAAAAGAATACATGGATCACAGTATTAATAGATGCACAACTTATGTTGAACCATTTCTGACAATGTCCATCCCAAGGTGCTCCAAATGACTGCAGTGGAGCTTCATTTATTAGAATTGGACCTTCAATTCCAAGGTCTCACATTGATGGGGTGTTTGACACCTGTACCTTTTTTCTACCCCTCCCCCTTTTTCTTTCCCCTCGCTTATTTTTTTGCTAGCCCCTTCACCATTTCCTTTCACTCTCCCTTTTTCCTCCCCTCCCTTCCCCTCTTTTTTCCTTTTTGCTATCCTTTTCCTTCTTTCACCTTCTCTTTTTTGCTCCCCTCCCTTCGTTTTTTCTACCCCTCCCCCTTTTCTTCCTTGACTCCCTTCCATTTTTTGAATTTCGAGGGGGACATGTCCCCCTGTCCCCCCTTGCTCAGGTATGCTGACAACCATGATCCCCAAACTGGTGTATTGATTATCAAGTAATATACATGGGGTGGTATTTTTGCAGTTATGTGGTATTATTTATGTTTGGGGAGTGGCAACACTGATTACAGGGAGCCTAAATATCCGGTTTTTAGTGGATTCCGTTTTTTTAGATCGATTTTATTGGGTATTGAGATCAGCTTAAAAATGCAATAAAACGTGGTGGGTATGGGGGGTAGGTACCCTTTAGATTTTAGACCTCTTTAGTATTTTTAAATAAGATATTGCCAGATATATTTTATTGGTTGAAAATAATATATCGGGCTATTTACATTCAACTATATGAAATTTATATCTTTCAAGAAAAATCTTTCATATTTACAGAAATTTGTAACTGTGTAAATGTGTCTAGAATTTGGTGTACTGGTTTTAATGATAAAATCCCAGTGTTTTATGTGTTGTGCTTTTAAAAAAAATTATAGGCACTATTTGCAGGGTGGAACAGTAGACAAAACTAACAAGAGGCTGTGATGACAAATACCATCACTTCCTTTCGATAGTTAGGTACCTAGTCTCTATTCTGTCTGTGTGCCACTCGATGGCTCTCACTCACTACATGTCTTCAACGCATTGTTGACTTATGGTCACCTCTA
>JAUYWI010093197.1:0-23228 GCA_034780595.1 Parotoplana pacifica | reverse complement strand
TTGTTACCCCCTCCCCCTTTTCTTTCTCGACCCCTCCCCTTTTTTGAATTTCGGTGGGGGACACGTCCCCCCTTGCTCAGGTATGATATCGCGTCCCAAAGGTTTGAGACTTTTAATACAAACTCAGAATGGGTCATTCAATCTAGGGGGAAAAGTTGCTTCGATTCATTTCAAATTTAGACTATACATTTTTTTTTAAATATTATCAACATTTGCTGAAAGTTTCCAATTATTTGGTTAATTGAAACTATCAAAAATGTTAGTTTCTGTAATTTAGACATCTGTAGTGACAATTTAGTGTGAATCAAAGTAACATTTTACATCGCCATTTTTTAGCATAGGAAAAATATTTTGAGTGACCCTTATCTTTGAATAACTACAAAATTTATAAATCATAGCTTGTATTCACAAATACTATGTAATAAAACTACCAAACCTTTGGGATGCATTATTATGATTAAAACCTTCTCGGCTTCCTGACTAATATGTGTTTTAGATAGAATATATGTAGGTACTAAAACAGCTAAGATACTTTAATTATAAAATTTCAAAGACAACTTACTATCAAAGTCAAACATTTTCGACATGTCACCACTCATAACCCAAGTAGTATTTGCTTTGCTCAGAGCCATTGTTTCATCATCAACATTCATGTTGACCATGGACTGCAAAGCCAAATCGTCTTCTAACAGATCGGATTTTCCCATTAGACTATTTTGCCTTGTAATTCGACGCTTGGGTTTTGCAGGTTCATATAAGTTGAGGCACAGACGTCGATATGCAGATGGTTGAAGTTTTTCCATGTTATCTGGTGATTTTATGACAATCTGAACAATGTCCTATATGGTTTATAAAACAAACATTTTAAAAGCAAAAATCACATTATAAAATTACAAGCACACAAAACCCAGATATTCTCTAAAACTCTAAAATAGCAGTTACATTTAAAACATCTAATACCTATTATAACAATAAATATCCAGGCGACGTCTAAATAAAATCAAACTACAACTGCCTATAGATTTTGTGATTTTAATATTCAATGGAGGGAAATATTATTAAAAACAAGCAACATCCTTACAGTATTGTTCACTTGGTTATAACTTCAGCTTGCAACAATGATTGTACCAACCGGTGTCAAATATGTGAAATCAATAATCTAAAATTTTAATGACCTACCAGATAAATATTCATTGAAAGTGATCATATATGCAGAAGTATGTTTAGCAATACATACATATATCTATCTATATTTAAAAATGGTTGTCATTAAAACAGTACACTATTTTTTCTGTTCTTGCCTTTTCCAGAAAGAAAATGCTTAATAGCATTTCATAATTTATGAAGACATAATAAACAAAAGGATTGCTCATTTATAATTTTTTATATTTATTTTTCTTGTGAATGTATTAGAGAGGCTATTATTTAGGAATTGGATAGTCTGAAGGACACATTTAAATGCAACTACTTACACATTACCTACATAATATGGAAATTATTATCACTTTGGGGGAGCAGTACCTAGAGAGTGGCGCAAAAGTGACTATAGTTTGTAGCACACACATTACATACCCGCAAATGTTATAATGTTAATAGTTAATCAGGGACTACTAAATATTTAAAAATTATTTATCTAATTTTTGTAGTCCATCTTCCTAACAAAATCACTTATTTCCATCAATAATATTTTACATAGAGTAACAATAAAGAGAGTACCCACTCCGTGTTTATTTTATAAATTTGGGTATATTGTCGCTAAAAAGAGTATAAAATTGTAAGCTATAAAAATTCAAAAAGTTATATAAATTTGTTTCTTTTGTTACCATTTTATACAGTAAATTATACTATTTATTTTTTACAAATTCAAATAATAATTATGTAGATAGATTTTGTAATTGATATCTGTTTATCAACTTCTGCTTTCATTTTAATCTAATTGTATATATTTTAGATTTATGAAGTGTTATTCATAATTTTTTTATCCAATCCGTTCTCAGTTTTATAGTAATTATTTTTACTGAAAATAACAATCGTGTTCTTATTCATCAAATTTTATAGATTTATATTTTTCAGCTGATGAGACCATAACAAGATCGAAATTGATATTCTGGGCTCCCACCACTTGTCTGCAAAAGTACAGGGTGTCCATAAAGTAACGCAAGTGACAAAATAATGAAATAAATTAACAACCCAAAATCTATTTACAAAACAAGTCTCTTTTACAAAAATCTATCATAATATGCACAAAATGTGTATTTGTTGCATATTATGATAGATATTGTAAAAGATTTTGTATTTTTAATTTATCTCATTATTTTCTCACTTGCGTTACTTTATGGACACTCTGTATAACATAGTTGGTACTCAATTAACATGTTGCTTTTGAGTTTAAATAGCCAAATTATCTGTTCACCGTTAAAAGATTCTGGTTGATTAGAATTCTATACATACAAGAGTAATTAAATTTCAACTCCATTGGAGACCACCTTCCCTCTTTCTACTTCTAGTAACACCAACACCGATCGATGCTAGTCCATAACTTAGTTGCAAGATATCGATTAGTTTACAATTTGTAACTGATTTCACTAGTTCATAATATTAAATGTTAACAACAATGTAACCATTAAATATAGATTTTCGTTGAAATAAAAAACAGGAAATTCTAATTTATATGCACATGCTCCTAATGTTCGGCCGATGTTAGTTCAAAGAAAATTTTTAAAAGGACACTTCAGTTCGAACACATCCGCCCAATATGACGATGACAGAACAACAAAAAAGTTAAATCAGTAATAATGAAATAAACAAATCATGATCAAAAATCTGAAAAAGAAAATATTTTATCACAAAATTGTCCAATGATATACACAGATGAAATCAATGCACAGTTTGAACTCGATAACAACAGACAGCTGTTTTCACGAAGCAGTTCCAGTCGAACACAACCCACCCAGGTATTACTCAACAACACGAACTTGGCGCTATATCTAAATACAGGCAGGACGCTACTGGTTCAAACCACCGAAATTCATAAATATGTAATTTGATAGTTTTTATGTATAATAAATCACTAGTTTAATGGCTTTTTTGTTGAAAACTTTTCAATTGAGTGGACATTCTTAGTTTCGTCAGCATTATTTTGATCTTTAATTTGTTTGTCTATGGAACACTGTAGACAAAATTGAAGATCATATTAAGCAGAGCATCCATAATGCGAACTGACTTTTTGAACGGTAAATCATGAAATTAAAGTTTGCTGACCAAAAATAGGATTTATCCAATTTTTTTTAGTCAAAGTGGAATTCGACTGATAGCATGGTGCTAAAATTAGAATCGCTTCGTGAAATCCGCCCAGTATTGGTAGATATTATAAATAAAATACACAACGCATCTATGTATGTTAGTACATATCACAACAAATAAACATGGACAAAAATAGTTCATGACCATTTAAAGTATTTCCGTGAATAAAGTAAAGCTAACCTCCATAAAGGGCTAACAAAATAGCAATAGGGGAGGTAGGTACGGTAAAATATACTTATTTGCTCTTATTTGCTATAAATTTAACAGGTTTTCAACTGGAACAAACATTTCATTCAATCTGAAAACCAGAAAATGACATCTATAGTATTCGTTGATAGTATGATAGCCAAACCACACGAGAATGAATGTTCGCTAAAATATTGAAGAAATGCTTGGTACATTATAGGGGCTCTGAACACTATTTATTTTTCAATACACTAATAGCAAAATATCCTAGAAAACCTAATTTCCCACTATGAGGTTGTTATCTAAAAACCAATGGGAAGTAATTACTGTAGCATTTTTCAAACATCCCATTTCAAACCGTAATGATAAACTACACGCAGCAATTAAATTCATATGACATGCTGCTAATTTCCACAGTACTTAAATTTTCTAGAGAAAAAAGATCTTTTTAGCAATTTAATGACCGAAACGATTAAAAACATGTTCAGCAATTATAATGCAGAGAACCCGGCCGAACTTTTATTGTTTTATTCAAATCGGTGCTAATTATTACTTGCATTGCTACCATCAGTCTGAAACACAGAGAGGAGAGGATTTTGATAAGAAGTTGGCTTGGCTGACAGAGGATTGGACGTCGGTGGTGTCGTCAACTTCAAGTGATGGCGTGTGGGTCTATTTGGCACAATGAGAGTGGCTGCTTCAGCAACTGCAATCGGTTGAACTTCTTCAGTAGCACCCAACGACGCTGCAACAACAGGAAAGGGTTGCAAAGACGCATGGTTGACGGTGACTGGCGATGAAGAATGGTTATTATTCGAAGTTGCAGCGGGCATGACAGGCGTTATAGGCGACGTTTTCGTTGACATGGAGTTGTTTTGGAGAAGGATGGACGGTTGATGGGCAACACTACTCCGACTCTGTGTTGCTAAGGAGGACGTTGAATGGACCGAAGGCGTCTGATTGGGTTGAGTTGGATGCGGGAGACTGCTAGATGACTGAAATTGGAAGTTAGTACTTTTCTATACGAGGAAATGGTACTTTTCCAATGAAGGAACGTAATTTTTTCTTATGGTAAATAAATCTATGGGTAAAATTTCATGACTAAGCATTTTACTTATATCTATGTTTTGATTTTTCAATATTAGAGAATTAATTATCTATGGCTTAATTTTGATGACAGAGTAAATTTTTTATAAAAAATACATTGGGCCATAGATTGATTTTACAATGTATTTTTTCACAGTACTGGAAAAGTATACTTTATATTACTCCACTATAAGAGATAACTCTACTGACTACAGTACGGAAAAAAGCTACTTTTCCGTACTGTAGAATGTAACTTTTCATAGCAAGTATAAGAAAAAAATCAAATTTTCACTAAAAAATAACGCAAAATTCAAAATAAAAACGTTTTATCTACAAATTTCAAGTCTGTAAACAGAAATATAACCTACAAAGGTCCTTTTTTAATAACCAAGACTAATATCTAAATAAAAACCAAACAATTTAAAAATCAAGCATAACATCAAAAACCTATCAGCGTTCAAAACAATCAACACCGCTTTTTAACGCTCCTCTGTTCATTCAGAGAAATAATCTGTTTGAAATATTGTTAACTGGATAAATTGTCAATATTCGATGGCCTACCTTCTGCTCAGGTGCACCCGTGGGCTGATTGAACCAGTTGAACCACCCAGATTTGGCATTTGTCAAATTGGCATCATCAGCGATCTAAACAGAACGAGGGGGAGGGGGAATGTTTAAGATACTAAAAAGTAATAAATTTAACACATTTTTCAGGATTCTCTAAGATTGTGAGCATTTTTATCGACTCAGCTACAACGTGAGCTCATGAAAAATAGCGACATTTGGAGTAATTTATGTTCGCAGTCTCACAATTTATATTTATACTTCCAAAAAGACTTCTTATTGAGGTGATAATCAAATGGACACCAATTAGACATCAAATCTATTAGCTAAGCTAGCCTACCTTAACGTAATCCGATTCCGTGAAGTGAAGCATTTTGCCTATTACACGTAAAGCGTCAGATTTTTGATTACTTGGCGTCTGTATGTATCCCAGAACCAGATTTCGAAGCACATCACTAAAAAGAGGAACGATTTAAAGATGCAAATTAATAAATACTTTGTTTCTCTTAACAATGAACATGATGTAAAGTGCACAATTCACTCTCTATGTGCTTAAACTCACCGCTCCACTCTGCATTCCAACTGAGACCGCAGAAAGTCGATCTTCTTATTCAATTCTTGCATTTGGCTATCTTTGTCACTTACTAGAATGAAATAATAAAAACAATAATGCTGAATAAGAATGAAAACATTGCAAAGTAGGTAGGTAAACTACAAACTAAAAAAAAACACAAAGCAAAATCAAATAGAGTCAAAATTAGATAAGTTAAAATCAGTGCACATTCGGCAATACAAAAAAGGTATGAAGCACTATCCAATTGTCAACTGGAATATTGCACTAAGTACTGAGGAGAAGAAGCAACAAGTTGGCCTCCCATTAGTAATCACTCGGTACCTGATGTAATACTCAGTCAAGCAAATCAGAATCTGGTCTCAACCCAATCAATGCAATGCAAATCCCAAATGCTAAAATGAATTAAATAATACATAAATTAAAAATGCACAGCAGATTCTAAGCGGTAAGCAAAATGCATTTTTCAGGGCATCTTGCACCTGAAAATTGTTTTTAATAAGTACACAATATATCGAAAACATCTTTTACTCAAAATAATTAGGAAATGTATTTAAAATTTAAATTTAACATTAAGCGACATAATATTTATTAAAATATCGATTTGTTAAAAGGGTTGTTTTTTTCCCAATTCAAACGTTAAATGAAGAAAATCTTTGATAGAATTTGGTATCATTCATAAAACTAAACTCTTCCAGTGTGATTTTGGCCTATTATGCAAAATGAAGCTCAGTGAAATTATTTTGAAAAAAAATCTGCCCCCTTGTAACAACCGAACCGTTTCAATAATAAAATGTCTGTCAATATCAGGCAATAAATCTAAGGTGCTTTAGTATGCAACAACGACAACAATTAGTGCAACATGCAGAATAGTCGTGCAACGGGCCAACCTCATCCAGCAACTGTGAAGCCATGTGAGCAAGTGCTACTGCCGCCTCACAATTACCGGCTGAGATTAGCCAATCACAGAGGTGCAGTTAGTAGAGAGCTGGCGTGCGTGTGTGCTGTGAGACAATACTGGCATTACATAGTTTCAATAACAACAGTCACATACAGAAGTAAACCAAATCTAATTATTACCAGACAAAAATCTCCCATCAATTTGGTTGATTAAAACTTTCAATTCCAAAAATTGATGTAATTTAAATTAGTTTCTGTTATAAGCACAAACATTTAAAAACAATTTGACTACAAAGAGTTGTAACGATGTGTTAAGTGTAATAATAGAAAACAGGTATACTTTGATAAAATCATACTACTTAATTATATTACTCGCTAATGTACTGTGTATATAACAAAACGGGTGTGCAGTTATCTACCCCTAACAAGCAGTACGGTGCTCTATCTTGTGCCACCTACATTCCATCCTCATCTGATCTAGTTGATCGTCTTTGAAGTCCACTTGTTTGCTCAGCCGCTGGGCAGCGTCAATGATAGAACTCTGGGCCACAATTCGAGCCTCTAGGTCAGTCACTTTGTCCGCCAGCTGCTCGTTCTGCTGCCGCAAATGGTTGAGCTCTCCATCCAAACTTTCCTTGCAAACCGAAATGGCCATAGAATGGTCTAAAATTAAAAGCAGAAGTACAAACCACGTGCAAAAAAAGTAGTTTGGGGTGTAGACCAAAGACATTTGTTTGCAATACAGAAATTCAGACAGAATGTGTAAAATTTACCAGTGAAATTGTGCCGTGGATACTGTTCGATTTTTAGATGATTAAGCAGACCGCAATCTCACTAAATACCATTTTATACAAACTCACCCGTCTCTAAGGTCTCAATGGAGTGCTGCAGAACTTGTCGTGATTCGGTTTGCTCCTTCACCTCCGCCTGACAAAGAACCAAAGTTTCCACTGCGCCATCTCGCTCACCCACCAGAATCTGCACCTCTTCTTTAAGCTGAGCAATTGAGGCCTTGTAATGAGCTTCAGACTACAAAAATAGTCAAACAAAAAACACAATGATGATAGTTTAAAATCACAAAAACCAACCAAAATTTACCTTCTGACAGTTGTCGTTAGTAATATAAGTAGCAATAACTAAGTAGCAACACACTAACAAAACAAAAATCTATATTTTATTACATTAGATATCCTATGTTTAATGTCAAGTAACTCATTCTCTAAACGGATGCTATTAACACGACATCTCACGATCTGAAAGCAGTCACAGTAACACGGAATAAAAAAGTAAGCTACATAACTTATTTTAATATGTAAAAATAATACAATAATCCAAAAAGAAGAGTAGAAGTAAAGTCTCACCTCGACTGATATTTCTTGTTCTTTAGTCTTGCCAAAGGTCTTGGACACTTCATATTCTTGAGCCTGCAGCAAACAGGTCAGGTTGTTAATTCTTCGATAAGATTCCAACAGCTTTGTTTTTAGTTGCTCCACATCATCCGTGGCAGTTATATCCTCCAATGACGCAATAGTGTGTCCCAACATTTCCCCCGTTTCAACTTGGCCAAGCTGTGACCGTACATCCGATAGTTCGCTTTCGCCTACCCTATAGGCCTCTTTCAGCTCGACCATTTGGGACTCCAGTTCTGCTCGTTTGTAGCTAGTTGTGGAAGACAAGTCACGATATTGCGAAGAAAGGTGATTGAACTTAGCTTGTAGACTGGTCAATCGGTTCATTGTATCCATTAGGTTCTCGGTTAACGTCTCACATCGCTGTATTAGATCAGCCTTCTCTGTTTCTGATGATTCCCACCGACATTTATTTTTACTGACATAGCTCCAAAGTCGTGTTAGTTCCTGGTGATAGGTGACGCTTTCTTGGTGTTTGACGTTTACGAGAATTATAAACTTTTCCCGATCTTCCTGTAATTGTTTCAACTGCAAACACAAGGCTTCTTTCTCTTCTTGAAATTTTCGTGCTGATGACAGGACATCAAATGACTGGTCTTCTGTTTCGGGAGCTATCGAGCCTTCAGGAGTAGTAAGATTGGAATTGAGGTTTATAACCTCAAGTAGATTTTCATTCCTTTCCTTCAATGCCTCGATCTCAGATTCTTTTTCGCGAATCATTTCAGAGAGATTTCGTATCGCTTCTTTTGCCAAATTCTCTTCCTCTTCCAAAAGTTCACGTATTGATGCTTGTCTACTGTTCTTTGAGTTTTCCTGAATGGCTTCAAGATGTTGAATATAAGACTGGGACTCGTCCCTTTCCTGACTGAGCTGTTGCAGGGCATTGGTCTGAGAGACTATGATCTTAGTAAGACGATCAATTTCTAACTTCTGGTGGTCAACTTGAGTGATGTTTTGTTGGATTTCCCTTTCCATCTGCTGATTTTTATCCTCTAACTCTTCAAAAAGCGATTCTAAATATTCAATACTATCTATTTTAGTAGCCATGCTTGAATTTTCCTGAGTCAAGCGTCCAACCTCCTGCCCCAAGACATGAATCTGGTGTTTTAGCTGAACGATATTGTCATGTAGCGATTTCTTTTCAACTGCATCATGAATAGCTTCAGCAGCATCTGAATTCGACAAGTTTGACTTCTCAAGATCTTTCTCTAAACTGTTAATGACATTTTCTTTTTTTTTAAGTGCATTTTCCAAATCTAACCGAACAGACTGTGCTTCCTCAATATCCTCATTGAGACTGGCAATCTTGTCATGCAATCGTTGCACATCTGATACAAATTCTCTGATCTCATTTGCTTTTTGATCGCACAAGGTCTGCAGTTGATGAATGGTGGCTTCATGCTGTGCCTCTTTCTGTTGATTCTCTTCGTACTCCAGCATGGTAGGAGGGTCAAGATTCTGACTAACCTCGGATTGAGGTACAATAGCACTATCCTGGAGAGATGTACTAATAAAATTCTCCAATGACACCGACCATCCACACCAATTACCATCCTCCAGTGAAATCCATTTAGAAACACCATTTCTTATACTAGAAAGAGCGAATTCTGCAGTTGCTCTTTGTTGGCAAACTTCGTCAAAACGATTAGATAAGTCTTGGAAGGATTTTTTTAAGTAATCAGACTGTTGTAGCTTCTCCTTTAGGTCATCAATCTCTTGCTGCAAACGACTATTTTCAACTTTTATTAGTTCATAAGATTCAGTAAGCAAATTATTATTCACACTTTCTTGTTCTATACCAATTTCTTCAACCATGATTTTATATTTATTAATTTCATTCGTTTTCTGTACAATATCCTCTTCACATTTGGAAAGAAGCACATCCATTTTCTTAGATTTCACTTGATCAGCTTCTTGTAAATTTACAACCTGATCCTTTATTTTCGTGATAAATTCACGGATACGATCAAAATTTGCCACTAGTGAATCACCATCAATGTCAACTGCAATGTCAAAATCTGCTATACAACCAGAAACTGAGTTTTCCACAGCTTGCACTCTATCATCAACGTCCAATTTTGCCGCAGTCAACTGTTGGCATTGTGCTCGTAGTTTTATATTCTCTTCTTCTGATGCAAGCAGCTTGTTTTCCAATATCGCAACCGTATCAGTGGCAGAATCCAGAGTCGCTTCCTCCGAGGTTATCGTTTCACTGTGCGTATTAGTTGCAACACCAAGTGGCTTCTTAGTTTTTAGCCAAGCATTTTGTTCCTGTAATAATTCTATTTCTGATTGAAAATGAGAGACTGCGGTAGTGACTTTCTTGAAGAGATTATTGCGATCTTCAAGTGGAATTTTGGGGAAAGAGCAACCATTCAAATTCGAAAGAGCAGAAATTACATCATCGATACTACTAAACTGAGATTTTAAATCTAGTATCTCCTGTTCCAATGTAGACTTCATAGTGTTCGATTGGTCAATTTCACCAGTTAGCAAACTATGTGATTCAGTCAAGCGTTGTATTTCTTCATTAAGTGCGCTGAATTGCGTATCTTTATCAGTCGATTCTTGCTGCAGTGTTTGAAGGTCTGTCTTAGTTTTCTCAAAGTACGAAATAATATTCTTAATTTGTTCCAATGGGATCTCAGCTTCTGAATATTTAAACAATTCCGTATCTAATTGAGCAAAATATTGCTGCAAAAAGTTAAATGCTTCTTTAAACCTACCATGAGATTGTTTAAGATCAGCAGACTCAGTTTTCAGTTCAATTAGTTCAACTTTTAGAAAATCATTCAATTCCAAATACTGTTGAAGACTAGAATTTAGGCGTTCTGTTTCCTTTAAGCTCTCTAATAAATCATGTTGCGCAATCTCGGCACTTTTGTTCCGTTCACCAATTTGTCGGCCAACCTCCTTCAATTGGCCTATAGCATCCTGAGATTTAACATCCGTACTGACATTTAATTCACCAAGCAATTTCAGTGCACAACCTTCAAGAGACTGTACAGTCTTATTTTTCTTTTCTAAATCTTTTCTGCAACTGTGAAGTGTTTTATTTAACTTAGCCAAATCTGTATCATAAGAAGTCTGTAAGGTTTTCAATTGTATTTCATTCTGTTTATTCTTATCACGTACTGTTGCCATTGTGCTCGCCAAAGAGTGCAAAAGTTCCACAGGCTGGCCTTCGTCAGATACTTTATAATCAGAAATAAAGTCAACACACATTTGCTGCAAAACAGTGAAACTTTCTGCGTCCACCGTCTCCTTACTCTGAGTTAAATTAAACATTAAACTATCATTTTCCGATTGGAGGCGTTCGATCTTGGTGTACAATTCCTGTATCAGGGTTTCACGCTCTTTGGATTTACTTTTTAAAAATTCCATTTCCCGTCTAGTCCCACTGAGCTCTTCGTGAGCTTTGCCAACTTTGCCAGCTAATTCGCGCAGCTGTTCCCAGGACGATTTAGCGGTTTCTCGGTCAATTGCTTGAAAAGCCGGAGACCCGGGAGATAAGGTGAGGCTCGATCCGCCACTGGCAGAACTGCTGGTGAAACTAGCGGGACTGGCTGAACGCTGGTGGCTGCTCAACTTCGATGATGCGCTAGTGCGACCTCTAGCTGGTATGCCTTTGCTTTCTAACCAATGATTAAGTGAATCCATTAGGTGGAGGTTTTTCTTAATTTCTTCTTCGTTCTTGGCTAGGGCGCTTCGAAGCGATGCAATCGTCTCAGTATTAGCGTCGGTTACTTCTTCTAAATGCTTTTCGAGATTCGAGATTTTTTCTTCATATTGAAGCTGAAATAGAAGGCAACAAAATAAATGGTTTTTCTAAGAGAGACGAAACTTATTAAACCATTTGATGTAACATATTTTTTACTACATCTTTACATCATAAGTAGTTGAAACTTTTTTTTGGATATTTATTGTGTTGAAGACATATTATATCTTTAAATATATATTTTTTAAATATTTGCCTTCAATGTTATATTATCATGAAAAGCATTATTCATTTTTTAATGGATAATAATTATTCTTTAAAACGGGATTCAGTTTATAAGATTTCAGATTAAAAATGAGTTAATATTTGAGTAGAAACTATTCAGGATATACAGAGGTGCACACAAGTCTCTACCCAAATAGGAACACCACAATTGATGGGGCACAGATTTACATTACTGTACGAGTAGGTGTTTTGTATATCGGTGCATCGACATTCAAAATTGATTGCTGCTTAGTTGTTATGGCTTGGCAATTAACTTTAGACAAATGCATTTTTGTATTGGAACAGTGGTGGAAGAGAATAAGAGTTCCACAGCAGTAATAGCAGCATATCAGAATCAGTTTCCAGGTGTTCCATATCCTTCCAGACAAACAATGAGTTCCATAGCTGAAAGATTTCCGTAAACTAGCACTGTTTCCGATAGACGAAGATGTGCTCGCCCTGCTTTGGTTCTTACAAAGAAAAAAATGTCCGCAATCTTTATGCTGTGTCTCGCCCTCTACATCACAAGTTCGCGCAAGTCTGCAATTGGGAATAAAGAGGCGAGGCCTGCAAAGAATAATGAAAATCTGGCGCCCCTGCCTTCTCCATAGTTTGAATGAGGATGACTTTGACAGGCGGGGTGAATTTGGTGATCAATGGAACAATGATGACACTCTCAAGGATCGTATTATCCGGACAGACAAAGCGACATTTAAACTGAATGGGCCCAGGCATGTCGACCTTCACAATTCGGTTGAACCCCCCCCCCCCCTACCTCGTATGTGAAAGCAACAACTTGTCGCCTGGTATGTGTTGGGGGGTGCTATACGGTCAACTGGAGTGATAGGTCCGGAGATAAGTACACATCTTGACATGCTACGGAACTCTATTCAACCTCTGGTTGACCCAAATGATGTATGGATGCAAGATGGTGCTCCTCCCACTACTCGTTCACAGTCCGCAATTTGGTTGAACGATTTCTTTGAAACATGGATAGGTAGAAGGGACCAGCAAGATCGCACCTGATCTTACACCCGTGATTATTCCATGTGGGGGGATTTTAAAACAGTGTCTATTCACAGGACACTATTCGAACAATCCCAGAACTAAGGCGATCTTCTCGATGGTGACGAAGAATTGTGTCAAGTAACTGCAAATTCTGTGGTCAAAAGATGCCAAACTTGTATTGACAACGAGAATCTTGTATAATCGATAATCAATTCATGTTCATGTCATCAAGTATTATAACACATTGTCTTGACCTTTCCATATATTTGGATCAAGAGACTGATGCGCACCTCTGTAAGTATGTGGTTAGTGGTGTCTCAATTTGATAAAAACCCCGAGATATTGTTCAGTAACTCACAGTCATCGTGCTACTGGCAGTGGTAGAACCAGCGTCAAAATATTTGTACAAAACAGTTTCCATCCAATGACTGTCTTCGGATGACAAATGCTGGTCCAATAAACCTTTGTTCTTGAGATTCTAAGGATTAATAAAACAGAATTAACCAATCTTGAGAAGTGTAAAGTTTTTCATAAATACGAATCTATTAAAAGCAGCAATTGAACAAAATGGAGTTATCACATTAATCCTACAACGAGAATTGTACCTAATGTTGTGGCCTTATGACGTCACAGACCAGCTCCATTGAGAATGTATGTACAACTAATTGCAAACTAATTTTTAAATAAAGTATTTCTATGAAGCTATAGATCCATTTCAGATCATAGGCATTAACATATTCTTCTAAGCCAAAAAATATGAACTAATAATTATGTCTGATTTTTTACACTGTGATTTTGTTATCTAAGTTAGAGGGAACAGTTTTCAAAAGACCGTGCCTGATTCTGAAGCAAGAATGCTTAATAAAAAATGCATTTGTGTTTCCCCCCACAAGGTATTTGTAGAAAATGTCAGGTGATCATATCTCCCTGTGACCAGTCTAAATATATCGGAGTAAGCAGTCAATTTATCAACATTTTGCCAAATTATTATTTGTAAATAAAATAGCACGCCAACATGAATTGTTTATTGCTAAACTACTCTGCAATCTTCTGCTAAAATGGATTCAGCACGTGCCTCTTTATCCCTGGTCAAAGATGAACGTGGCCTTCCAGAGAACGCTTCGTCTTCCAGAGAGTGCCTCGCATCAGAAAAATTTCGGATCCAGCGCGCAACTGCGTTTCTCTAAATTTAATTCTCTTATTTCATTTTATAAACAACAAGTATTACATAAATTATGTAAACCTTTTGGAGGATTGTGATAAAAGGAAAAATTATTTAATGTCGCAGAATTAACAGCATTAACAGAAATGCTAGCATCTGAATTAGAAGGAATAATTATGAAGAGATTTGATAAAATCAGAATTAATATAAGTCTTAAAATCTGGTATATTAGATAAAATATCATATATAGATAAATTAGATTCAGACTTAACACCAATATCAAAATTGGCAGAATCTAAAGGGTGGACATATAGGATACAGGGTTAGTGGAATGTGGTCCATGTAAAACAGAATGAAACATATCAGAGACAAGAGAAATCGATTATCTTGGCTCTGATATGTTTCTTTCTATATAGTTTACATAGACCAAGTTTCGCTAAACGTGTTCCTATTACGTAATACTCTTTTCGATTTAAATAGAAAGCTTGGCGAAAGTACTTTAGCAATAAACAATTCATGAAAAATCTGTTTTAGTGCTATTTTATTTACAAATTATAAATTTTGTTGTAATTTAAAGAAACTGAAACTGCAACAATATAAACAGAAAAGATCCTTAGATCTGATAAAATAAAAAAAGCAGATTCATGGCCCTGATAAGATAACATCACCCTGACTACATACACACCTGAACATCGGACAAAACACTTTGAAACTCTGCCTGCTTCTGACGGAGTTCGGACTTCCAAGTGATCAGCACTGCCATGACCGGGGACGACAAGGTGTCCTCCACTTCAAGACTGTTGTCAACTTGCACTGACAGACAGTGATCAAGGCCAATCTCGACGGCATCTGGCCGGCCCGTGGCAACACACAGATCGATCGAGCTGACCAGTCGACGCACCTCGCTCTCCAAGAGACGCACCCGAGACACAAGTTCCACCACGACGGACGCAGAGCCGTCATCACCGGTGAACACCGAGTCCAGCAAAGGATTCTCTGGCGTTGTCAAGTTTCGACTGTCAACGTCAGTACCCTCATAGGAATGGTGTCTACTGGATACGGAATTAGCAGTGCTGAAATATGTAGGTCGTAAAATACTGTTGGTAGTTGAAGCGCTAGTGAGAGCGATGATCAAAACAAAACTTACATTCATTCAATTTATAGGTATCCAAAACAGGGACATACTACATATTTCTCTGTACCCAAAACAGACATACTATTTCTCTGTATTCCAAAACAGGGACATACTATTTCTCTGTATTCCAAAACAGGGACATACTATTTCTCTGTATCCAAAACAGAGACATGCTATTTCTCTATTATAAGATAGCAAAAATTTCTAGACATAATTTTAAAAAAAACAGATACTATTTATTAACAAGTTTGTGATGGTGCTTGTATGTCCTTCTTTTACAGTCTCTGTCAAACACTAAAAGTTCGTATTATCTACCTTTCAGCCGGTTTATTTGAACTTATAATGTTTGTCAGAGCCTGAAGAGGGACATACATTACTTGTTGAGCGAAATGTCTACCTAATTTTATAAAATAAATGCAATTTTTGCTTTTCTAACTTTTTTTTGGGTTTTTATATTTATTATTATTCATATTTATTATGTTACCTCTAAAAACTGTTAACAGTACAACTGTTTACCCTTAGCTCATCAGTATCATCCTTTTAAGTTGTTCAATTTTAGTATCTCGATATTAGACAACTTCAATTTCATTAAATAATATAATATAAAATCATTTTGCCTATGGCTTCTGAAGACTGCTATGTACATTACCCTGCCCCACAAATAAATAAAATAAAACAATCCGATTTAATAACGTTGCATAGTTTCTCCACCATTCTCTGCTTCTTGTTAGTGTATCTACAAGCATTCATTATCGTGTCTGGTCGGGTTTCTCTTCTAATATGCAATTTCTCTCATTTTTAGACATTTTATGTACAAAATATAAAAGTGTAATTTGTTTAAAACACCAAACAGACACTCTAAAGGAAATCTCCTGGCACCGAGGCCGATTCTGAAGGCCAAACAATAAACTGCACATTAAAATACAGAATAGAAATAATGTACACAATTATGAATGCCTACCTTTGAAAATCACCGCTGTCTGCTGACTGATAGAGACTGGCTAAAATACAATCGAGTAAAAAGGATAAGTAACCTTAATTAATGTTAAATATTTGTAACATAAACGCCAACCTACTTTGACTTTCCGTATCATTGTGGTCTTTCTGAAATAATAGAAAACAATACATAACATACTTAGATGATTATTCAACAATGTTGTATTGAAATCTAAAATCTAAAAACGAACAGTGCATTCTCTTCTTATCTATCATTAAAGAGACTGTTCTTATACTTAAGGAAAATATTCCTACCTAAATTTCTTTTAGAGCTAGAATAATATTTGGTAGTTGCCTTATACAATAATCATAATTATTTGTTTAATCTACTCATTAAAGCTAATATTACACAGCCATAATTAACAAATTAATCCTACCTAACAACCTACAAATATAAGTCATACATAACATATATTGTAATTCCAGTATATTTTTCGGCGGTATATATGTATAATACATAAAAAAACACACAGAATCAGCAACATAATACGAGACATGAAAATGTAACACAATTCAACAAATACCTGTTAATTTTTTTGGAGATAATATTATGCAGAGAACAGCCATAGTTTAGATGCTAGGTATATTTTAGGTTAACTCTATCTAATATCTGCATATTACGGTTATATTCATTAATTTAATGGATGAATACAATGCATAATTTCCCAGGGTTTAAAAAGACAAACAATCACATTACACAAAAAGCATAGAAACAAAACTTGTTAGAAAAATAATAACAACGGCTTTAAAAAAAAGACAAGAAGAATATTTTCATGCAATGTTGTGAAGCAAAGCATCTAGATCTATAAAATCTCATTTCCATTAGTAGTAAGTAACTTCATTTTCTCCGTTATTACAAAACAACTTAACCTAAATCAATTAGGGATAAACAACTAATAGGTACAAACCTAATTTCCCCGATTACCTGATTATCACTGAACAAGAGTCTGAGCCGGTTCAGCCAACTGCCGACTCCAAACTCTGATTGAATGGCAGTGACTAACTTCAACAGCTCCGGTAATTCCTCCTGTAATAAAAATTAAATATAATAATCATCACACACACCACACACACACAGTTCCATTAAAAGGATTTCCAAATCACCCAACTGATCAGCACACATTGTGAGCAGTATTCTATGTAAGTATCAAATGAGCAACTTGAAATAAAACTCACATCGTTCAGTGTCTCACGCAACCGCTGATAAATTGCATACGATTCTAAAATGATAAAAACAAAACCTTATTGATTATCTGACCTACAATAAAAACAATGTGCACAATCTTTATTTTAAATAAAGTGTTCCTAACGGACTATATTCAGAGTTCACACGGTTCTTTTTCGTAAAATTTAAACTTTTGTAATGGTAATTTTGCATAAAACTCTCTAATTAGATAAACAGGTTAAACTATTTTGTAAGGCAAAAAAGTTTTCTTTAAAAAAATCTCAATAAAATTTATTTATTATTTATTTTCACCAATCTGTTAAAAAGAACTATTGTTAAATGAGATATGATTTTTTTGCATTAATAAAGAAAGAAAGAAAGATCTACTGATTCACATTGGCACTGTATAATAGACAAATTGTGCTCACAACATTACAAAGTAGTTTCTTACCAAAACGAGAAAATTGTTCATTATTTCAATATGGATAGCTGATATTACTCGAAATTTAAACAAATAAAACAATTATAAACATACCAAACAGTTTCAATTACTACAACCACTCAGACCGAGCTATGAATTTTTCAATAAGAAAAGTATTTACAAACTGTAATCAACTCAAATCAGCGCTGACCGCCACCTCATCTAAATAAACTATTCACCTTGGTCTGTGACAGCTACAGCAGGATTTTCCAATGCGTCATGAATGCCCTACAATGTGAAAATAACAATGTGTACGACACTGCATCGCTCTGCAAGTCTTAATATCAATAAACACTGAATGCTGTGCTGTATAATGTAAAATATACAAAACTAAAGATTTTACAAATTGCAAGCTACTATTCACTAACAAGACCAACTTATACTCCTAATAGCTTCTTCTTATATATAAACCAATTAGTTGTAGATAGAGGATTATACACTTTCTAGTTCTTGAATGCAATTGTAAGTCAACAATAGAATGAAAATATATTTATAAGCACCACATGTCACTCACGCCTTCAAATGAAACAAGAATTGTGTTATTTGAAGGCAGTGATATGTGGCGCTTTTAAAGATATCTTTCTTCTACCTAAAAATATGGTATAGCGTAGATGTTTCTGCACAACCTTATTCAGAGAGTCGTAGAAGTATTGTTCTCGTCTCAATGGCAATTGTGACTAAGATCCTCCTCTATACAACATTAATTAGGCGAGGAATTTATGGCTATTGCCAACTAACTTATACAAATATTTTAAAAACCATCAAACATATTAAAAAATGTATTATTGATTTCTAGATGTTGCCATGTTGTTGATACTATGACTACGTCAGGTAAAACAAAAGTAGGTTAAAATTATCAGTAAAATGACTTGACAATTAAAACCTTAAAACACATGTCATAAACCAACGAAGCGGTCTCCGATACAAAACCACAAGTCTCTGGACCATCTTCATTAAATAAATTATTGAGAGGAGGATTACGAGTTTTAATTAAGATGGCTTCCTAGTTTACAATCAAAGGCAGTTTTACCTAAGCAAATAATAGAAATAGGACCTAAATAAACTAAAGTTAATTTTACAAGCACTACAATATAAGACGCTAGTTTTATATTTTGGATATGCAAATGCCCAAATTATTTGTCCTTAAAACTATTTCCCATTAACATGAATGGTGAACCAAATGAGTAAAACTATTTCAGTAAAAAAGTACCCAGTAAAAACTACTTGTAGCAAATTTTATTTAATATTTGTATTGAGACCTTTGTTTAAATAAACGATTTCGATTTATTTTAAATGTAAAAAACTAATAATTGTGACAACAGTAGAAATATTATCTTAATAATAAAATTACAATATTAGACCTTTTTTATATATAAAAAACAACTAAAAATCACTTGCCTGTTGGCTATTCTCCCTGTCCACACTCTGCTGTTTCGGCGTTAGGGCGGTTTCCACTGACGCGTTGCCACCAGCATCCTCACCATCCAGACGTGCAGCAACACCTATACGTACCGAACACAATCACCGAGTAAGAAAGAATGACTTAGGAAAACATGCACACATTCCAATCTGTACCGGCAGCAGTGCTGCGCTGCGCTGTGCTAACAACAACACCATTGCAACAAGACGAACAAATTAAAAGGACCAACCAAAAAAAAATTTAGTCCGGAATAAACAACAAAATGCAAACTGCCACGTCAAAACCATAATAATGTAGAAGACACAATATATACAATGAACGGAACACGCCAATTGCTATTCAAATAGGAGTGATTACGAATTACAGACTAAACTGCAACCGTTTCTGACTTTCTTTAAATTTCGACACGCAACCATTCAAACAGCAGAGTACAATTGAGAGTTCTCCAACAACAACAACAATAAAAAAAAAATAGTGAAGGTAGACTTGAGCAATTGACTAGCTGGCAGTTCAGCCTAGAACTCACTGCATTAATCTGATTTATGTACATTTCCCGGGCTAAAGCGAGCGAGCCGGCACCTGATATTAGCGAGAGTCACAGCCTACAAATTGTATATTAAATTAAATACGAGACATTTTTGTGGGTCTGAGAAGGTAGTGTAGTAGCTGAGATTATGAACAGTAACATTAGACAGCTCGAAAACCATACAGGAAGCACAGTTTAAGACACAATGTATGTGTACAGTTCTCACAATGCCATAATTTACCTACTAACAAAACAAGTTCAATAGACAACAGCCATGAATGCATGCCACAGTTACAACGCCAAATGCACATACTACCCACTACACAACAAGACAACCACTGCAAGAAACCAAACTGTCGATTACCGTTAAAGGTGCAACCTAGGCCAGACCAGGCAGTCCCTGTGCCTATCTAGTGAATACACTGCACCCACCCACCTATACCACCACTAGAGCTAATAAGACTAGGAATTCGGTACAGTTGGCACTTGTTGCTGCTTGCAAGGTGTACGTACGTGCACTTGAGCTCTTCTGCATTCAAAATCAATTAGGTTTGCAAATTGAAAGACAATTTAAGTATTGCAAACTCGCCATTAAACCTATTATGCAAAACACATGTGTCTTATCGCAAGCAATAGACCAACATTACCCGGTTCCTACCATGTAGATTTATATCACAACTTAGGCTAGCATTTAAAATAAAATCGGACAATGATGCATTGTTGTTGAAATAACAGATATGCTGGCATTATAAAAAACAAACAAAAACTGGTAGTGTCATCAAGTGGCCTATTTAGAGAAGAAGTACATACGCAAATTGTGTGGTATAATTGGTTTATTAGTCTATTTAGAAACTAATTAGAGATATCCAATCTAAATTAAAGTCAAAAACTAAAACTACAAATTTTATTTAACATTAGCTAAACAAAATTAGAAAAAAACATCGAATCGTGCACATTAAGAATCAATAGCAGTCGGATGTTCATCGACTAACCGTGCAACTGCTCAGGAACTTATCTTTGACCCCCCACCCACCCCCGGTGGAAATTTCCCAATCTTAAGCCATTGAAGAAAGAATTAAACAAATGGAAAGCTGATACAAAAGAAGAAACAGTCACCGATTGAACAGACCCAACCCCCCCCCCCACCCTCTTCCCTGACCAGTACAGAATTGTCATGTTTCTATTTGACTACATGAGCCCCATATTTTTGCCCTACGTGAAACTCCTTCCAGTCCAGTAGCAACAAATTGCCGAGACACCAGATAACACAAGATAGCGGACCTTACCAACGCACCCGGAGAAGCCTTCTCGGGGTGAAGAAAGAAAGATCATTTTGGATTGTAGACAATGAGATGACAAAACAGATTGGACAATGAAGACACACTTACAATTACAAGTAGCTGGAGAACGCCAATATCAAGGTTGCTAAAACTGCCATTGACAGCAACAATGAGCATCGATTCATGCAGCAAATTTATCTAAATATCGTGAACATTCTGACAGAATTAAACAAACAACAAAAACCCCCTCCAGTAGTATAAATGAACTGTGGAAAAACAAAATACAAATTTTAAAACAAAAAATGCTTTAAGTAGACATTAATCTACCAGCCGCCCATAGGCAAATGTAAAATAAATAAATAATACCTTTGATGATACATCATCTCTCACTGCTCCTAAATAAACATTATCTAATCGAATCCATACTGACCGTCATCCACATTTAATTTCCGGGATGGAGCAGCGAAGCCATGATCTTCTGTTGACAATGAGTGCTGCAAACAAAGATAAAAGTAAAAAAAAAACTAAAATGCTAATTAACTAGTAAATTGCTGTTTCTAAAAGATATACACTCGCTTGTATGTACATAAATACTAACTATGTAGAAAATTGAGATATATTATCAGGCAAATACCATCCCAAAGTCAATTACAGTTTACAAAATGGTGTGGGTAAAATGGCTTCTTGTGTGAATCCGTACTATCATCTAATTAATTCTGTTATTGTCAAATAATATTTCCAATAGTTAAGCTGCATCAAAGAAAAGCTCACAAATCTAAATAATGAAATCAGTAGCAACGTATGTATGGATTGGGATGGATTTGAAAGGTCATATCTCAAAAACAACACCACCTATTTAGATAGTTTTCAGCAAAAAAAGAGGGGGGGGGGGGCGCGCACTTGGCCGGTACTATAACCATTGCGACAATGAGGGTATCACCTAACTTACATAATGGGAATTTTTTGGGGGAGAACTATTGGTTATTTTTGCTAATCGTATTTTTTCTGGTTCAGATTTTTAGCACTTTTTGAAAACGCAATGTTAACTTTGAGGTGATGTAGCTCTAAACTTACAGAACCGATTTTACCCTATAATACCTCATTGGACAGGGCAATTTGATATCTACAATATAATGTCAAAAGTATGATAGGATTTTAAACGTTGCATGGTAAAATTTTGCAAATTCCAAAACACTCCTACCTATTTTGAGGTTTTCGTTTAGTTGGGACACCGCTTGTGACCAAAACAAAATCTCGATTTTGCAAAAAATTACATATTTTAGTATGTAATTAATCAAATATATTTTTCGTTTAACTTGCACTTTACCTTTAGATATTTTTGGTAAAAGATCAAGTGACCCCCAAAAAAGTAGAATTTTAATCATGATGCCAAATTAAGTCATAGCAGAGACATACTTGACCGAAATTAGAATACTTACTAAACATGTCTGGTAATCTATGGAAATTCATCTTCATGTAAAATATAAATTTGTCAAGATTGGATTTTTGGTTTGATTGATTTATTCTAATAAACAATCATACCTCACTTTGAAAACCAGTATTAGATCAATAGATTTTGGAAATTTAAAAGCGTTTTGAAATCTACAGAATTTCATCTATCCATATTTTAAAAATATTTTGGTTAAACTTTTGCATCTAATGCTATTTTGCCTTAAAAACAGACTCCGATTTTCTTTCACGTAGAAACATGGACCTAGCCAGTCAAGAGAAGGCAGAGAGAAATGCTAGACACGCTTTGCAACCAAAAAAGAAAGAAAGCGACTATTTTTAATTAACCACGCCAATATTATTGTGTTGTAAGTTGCTTCAACTCATCTACATTTAGGTTATATACAGGGTGTTCGCGGAATTTTTGTGATGAAATTCCCAGTTTTTCCAGAACTATTACTTAAATTCCCGGTTAGAGAAATAATGCATTAATGAGTAAAAAGTATAGTTTAAAAATGAAAAATGACAATATTTAAACTTTTCTCAAAATATTATGTATATGTATATAACCATAGAGTTGGTATATAACTAACAAAAGGCGATGT
>JAUYWI010093186.1:0-12101 GCA_034780595.1 Parotoplana pacifica | reverse complement strand
AATTGTAACTTTAATAAGAGAATAAAACAGTTTTTTGTCTCTCCTGAAAAGTTACCAAAATCGCTAGCGCCAAAATTACATGACGGTGACGAATTGTTTGTTGATAGAGAAAAAGTAAATTAAATACACCATTTGAATTAATTTGCTTTCAGGTTGTGGGAAAATGATCACCCTCACTGGATCAGGAGTTAATCTGGTATCACCAAATTATCCCAAGGAATACCCCAACAATTTGTGGTGCCTCTACACTGTTAATGTTCCAGTTGGGTACCAGGGTCTGGTGACATTCAACGGCATATTTGATTTGGAAACACGTGGTAGTTCTGACTGTGAGGATTATATTCTGCTGGGTAAGTTTTCAGAAATTAGTTTATAAATTCTTTATTAGAGATGTGTTTAAAACCTTCTTTCATTTAGCTGCGCAAAGAATATGTCGAAAACCGTCTTCTGGTAAACCAATAGTATTTCCAACTGGAATAAATAGAATGTTGTTTAAAACAAGTTCTTTTGGTAGAAGAACTGGATTCAATATCACTATATATAGAAGTACGTTAAATTGCTCTTTTTAATTTACAAAATGCCATCTAAAATAGATATGATATACAACATACAGTATAAGTAAGGGGAAACAGAGAACAACTCCACAAATATAATACATGCAGTTACTTTTTTGATAAATGTGAACTACATCAACATCGTACATTTCAAATATTGTATTACATTTTCACTAAATATTGTGTTTTATGAAATTGGTTAAATGCTACATATTGGTTGTTACACTAAGTAAAACTATAAAATGTAGTTGTGTATATATTTTATATCTCAAAAACATGTTTACCTTATACATATGTAACTTTATGAAATTGTATAAATTAACCAATAATTATTATACACGTTAATATTAAATATTAGAGTAAATTTGTAGAATTATAAAATAATAGATCCTACAACCCCTAGTGTAAAGTAACTCACCTATATATTGTAGGTGAAAGTTCATCAATATTTCATAGAATAATTGATTTTCTGTATAAAAAGGTTCATTAAAAATTGTAACAGAGTATAATTACTTAGATAAAATATGTTGTGCACTATCTATTATAAAACAAGAAACTGTTAATAAAATATTATGTAAAAAATAAAATTGGCTGCTTTGTATTAAAATACTTAGTTACTCTGATAAATAAATGCACCAAACTGGTGCAAATATGTAACTCATGTCGAAAATGTGAACCATATTTATGTAAACGAAGACTTAAAGCATATAAAAATATGTTGAGAATGTCCATTATAAGTATACATTATGTACTTATTTCTAGACAATCTTTCTTTAAATGATGCGTGAGACATCCTGAAAGGGCATTGTTGAAAGTACATATACTGGTCTAAGGAGTTGAATGTGTTGAATAAATAATTTAGCCGTGAGACAAAATTTGAAGTTTAAAGCGTCACGTTCTGAAGAATATTTTGAGAAACGAATGCTAAAATGTATTTTCAAAAATTAATATCCACTTTGCTGAAATGTTTCTTTAAAAAACAATTCTGCTCCACTAAATTTAGCAAGAAAATGCATAAAATTATAAAGCACGTTAATTATACTGTAGATATATCCATTTCGCACAACACACCTTTGAATAATCAATAATATAATTATGTAGTTAGAATAAAACCTTATATATACGACTTGTTGTATATCCCAAACTTCTCTACAGAGTTCACATTTTATGCAATAGAGATGGTACACACCAACATAAACAGTGCCACTAACAGTTTGAACCGCGTATTTTACTTTCATTTTCTGTGGATGTATTAGATTTATAAACATTCTTTCAAATTAGAAACATATCTGATTGAACAGCAGTGGTTAACCTTATGTAGATGTTGAATATGGGAGAAGCTGGCAATAATTTTAATATAGGTTTTAAAAAATCTAGAATCTTACACAATAAAGAACACACATATGATTTCTAATAAATAGATGCGTTTGACTTGACAGGGAATCTATTATCTCCCAGGCATTAATTGAACAGCTATCTACATCCAATGTTATAAGGAAAGCCACTTACTTGTGTCCAGTGCTTTGCAAAACGTTGACAAAGAAAGATACGGAATTTATAAGGAATATTGCTTGTCTTCAAACCTCTAACTCTCTCTTCCAAACTATTGATTCTGTCATTGGATACAAATTGCACGATTAAACTTATCTTCATACCATCGATAGCAACAGTTGAAAAGTATTGAGTCTTGTACTTGATACCTTGTAAGGTCTTTGATCGAAACCAGAAACTCATATAGTTAGCATTAGTTCATTTTAATTACAGAGTAGGATGCTAAACCAAACGTAGTCAGAGGTGAACGAAGTTAAAAATTTGTACATTCTATTTACTACTCCATCACACGCTGCACGTCCTCAACACCACCTTCATGAAGCTCTGGCGAAAAGTTACCTTTTGGAGATTTATCACCACTTTCTTCAACTCGAGATACGTCCCTATTTTTCGATTCTCTAAATGTCTTCTCTAATCTGGTTATGATTCCATAAAGAGAAAAATTCGTTTTTCTTGGAAAAAGTTTATGATTTTTGTAACATAAATATTTTTTACATGTTAAGGAAGTCAAGTTGATATTGGTATTGAAAACATTGAGTTGGTTTGTGTTTTATTTTAAAATTCAGTTAGTACTTTTAGTGGTGATAAAAGATTGATAGTTTCTGATAAGTAGAGTGTAAAACTGTTGGTTACAATGTCGTTTGATTGGATATATGTACTCTCTTAGTAAGTGGCTTTCTATATGTTGTTTGTATATTTGGGGCATTTGGTACATTAATGGCAGTAGGTGTGACTTTGTGAGACAAGCTTGACTGACTGTCTTTAGGATTGACATACATATTCTCCTCAAAATGGTGTGAACATTACAAGTTGAAATATCCAGTATATATAGAAATTTTCTTCTTGTGCTGAAAAGCCATTCTTGTGATCTAAACATAAATGATGAGTGTATAAAGGCAAGAGAGTAAAATAATGAAAACAATCTAAAATGTTCTGCAGAATCCCTAGAGAAATTTGATTTTTTACCATAACCAATTGAATGAAAAATAATCTAATGGAATTATTTTAAAATTCTGCTAACCTAATCTATGTTCATAGAAATGATTGTAAATAATGCATATTATGTAAACTATTCTCCATAACCCATAGAAGTTAAAAATATTTATGTATATTTGTAACTTTTTTTAAATGTATGAAATCATAACTTAGGTGAGGGGTATAATAGCTCACTACTTTCAACAAAACGATATCCACAGCCGAAAACAGAGTTTCCAAGTTAGCGTCTCTATTTCGAACAAATAAAATTTACAGAAAAACCTAGCAACACACGTAGAGTCGAAACCCTCTCTATCCTTACTCTATTATATACAATTTCTTGTAATTTTAAATTTAGATTTAGATGTACTATTGATTGAATGTCGTTTAATTGAAACCAAACTTCTCCATTATTTATCTTATTTTTATAATTGTGTGCTACTTGTTGACCACGCTATATATTAGGGTATGGTATTTCATAATCTATATTTATGGATATAATGATTGCGTCAAATCTGCACTGCATTCAGACTTTGTTGTGTAAGAAATGTATCAAACTTGACATTGTGTATTCTTAAACAGGGTATGAACATTTAAGTTTATTTTTATTTACTTTTTAGTTGGATTTTCATGTGGAACAAACTTTACGCTTGTTGGTGATACAAAATCATCTGTAAATATACACTCACCGAATTACCCAGGAAATTACCCACATCATTTAAAATGTTTATATTATCTTAATGTTCCCGTGGGATTTCGCGCTGTAATAAAATTTAGCGGACAATTTGAACTAGAAACTTTTGGAGAAAATGGCTGTAGCGACTACCTTTTCATTGGTAGGTGGCAAATGAGGTATACTGATAATATTTATATTAAAGTAGACATTAATAGCCATTTTAATAGTTTACAGTACGGTATTATGTTTGTATATTCAGATGGTCGAACATTCTGTCGCAAACCTCTTGAGACCATTATTATTCCATCTGGAAATCATTGCATCTGGTTCAAGACAGACTCTTCTGGATCGAGAATGGGTTTCAATATGACAATCACTAAAAGTACGGGAATATTTTATAATGATTCTTTTCAAACCTACTTGTATGTTTGTATAAGTTGTGTAAATAACACGTGTTATATTTTTAGAAATATTTTGTGGAAAACAAAAGCTCACTGTTAATAGAGGTGGTCTAACTATATTGTCGCCGAACTATCCAAACCATTACGGTTCTCATTTGAGATGTAATTATCGTCTCATTGTTCCTATTGGCTATCAAACCGTTGTAAGATTCCATGGTAGCTTTTCGCTACAAAAAGATAGTAAAAACTCTTCTTGTGTGGACTTCCTTCAATTTCGTAAGTATGTCTACAGTGTTCAGTGCTTACTTCAGTAGCGATTTTATATCAGCCATTATTATTAAATATTTTTTTAGAAAAATAAAGACCATTCTCTTCTAAGTAGACAATTTATTATCTTATAATAAAATTAAGAGAATGACATATTCGAGTACACAACACGTTAGGGATAAAATAAAAGAATATGTTATATGGAAGCTGTCACAGAGTGTCATAAACAACATGTGCAAGTTTTTGCGTTTGGATGTAAAATTTGATTGTTTTATTTATTCGATCAATGTTGTTTTGTTAAATAAAATAGTGTGCACTCAAATATGTCTGACTACGTTCTCTCTTCTTGTGCTTTTGTATAAAGTATACAACTCTTTTTAATTGCTGAGCCGGTGATTTTGCCTGGGTGATGAGGCCTAATAAGACCAAAATATCTGCCATGGGCTGTAAATAAGTAGTATAGTTTAATTAAAATACACCGGCTTTTTAGATATATGTAATGCTTATCTTCGTAAAGAAATTCGAAAAACAATAATGTTAGTTGTGTTCTAATTGTAAGCAGGGTGAAAATATTATTTGAATAAAAGTTGTAGAACCAAGTCTTTTTTCTTTTAGCTGGTAAAAGTAGATTATGCGAAAAACCCTCAAATCCAATTGTCTTGCCACCTGGCAATTTTAACTTCCTTTTTATAACAAATGGATTTGGTGCTGGCATTGGTTTCAACATGAGTATTGTAAATGGTAAGTTAAAATGGATCTCTAGAAGTTGGAGTTGTATTTGCTGAGGTTAATTAAGGGCATTCATTTATATTCTTTTAGGCAATATACGAAAACTGTTTCTTAAAATGTATTTGTAATTTTATCTATAAAGTTAAGTAGGAGTATTTGTAATAGCGTGTTATTTAACGAGTTGTTCAAAATTAAATACGGTACCTCATTAGCATTAGCACATCTCTACTTTAAAAAGATAACAGTTTCTCTTTAAGTGTTGGTCAATTTGTCCCCAGAACATTATTTTCATTGAATAAAATCATCAAACAAACACTTTAAAACAAATTGATATCATATTTTTCTAATAATAATGTTTGCCGATTTTACATAAATTTGGTAAAGGTTCGTTTTTACAAAATCAATTTCTCATTTTTTACAAAAATTTTAATTTTCTCATTTTTTAACAACAACTATGATTTAGTTTGTCACCAGGTGATCTAAATTGAGCTTTATTATGAGCATTAAGGTCAAATTTGGAACCACATTAACTTTAATTTGAATAGCTTCTGTCCTTAAGTCATCTTTTAAGTATTCTATTAAATTTTAATGTGGCACATCTAAATCATTATTGGGTGTTTACTTTCAATTTATTTTTAAAAGAACATCAACTCATGTATTCTATCTAAAGACTTAGATAATTTAAGTTTCTGTATTAGAAATGACGTGTGCGTTATTTAAATCAAATATTATTTGGTAGATACTTATCTCATTTTCATATTTTCTTTTGTATAATGTATCAGTTGTGTCATGTGACAAAACGTACGTCCTCAATGGATCTGCTGTCAACATAATGTCTCCAAATTATCCAAATCAGTATCCAAACAATTTAAGATGCACCTACAATCTCCTCCTTCCAGATGATTATCAGGCTGTGGTCACCTTTCATGGCAATGTTGACATGGAAACAATCGGCTCTTCTGAATGCTTTGACTATTTAGCTTTTGGTATGATGCATAATTATTTATTTTCATTGTTTCAAAGACAAAAGCCCCCTTTTAATTTTGTGTATATACCTTAATATCCTAGTTCAGAACTGATTTTGAAGGCTTCTGATTAGAAATAGCTACAAGTGCTGTATTTATAAATTAACTATCGTTATTCTAATTTGATTTCACACAATTATACAGACGGACAAACAGAAATATGTCGTAATCCCAACAACACACTTTGGTTGCGTCCAGGAAAAACAACAATTTTCTTTATTACAGACAGTGCTACTGGTGGATCAGGTTTCAATATATCGATTAACAAAGGTAGATTCTTATTATAGCTTTATTCTACCAAATTGTGTTATGTAAAGGTAATATTTATTGATTTCATTAGTAAAACCACTGTTCCCTACTTGATATTTATATTTTTCATCAAGTCATCTAAACACAAAGTATTCTAAATGAAAAAATCAAGTATTTAATTTTGTACCTAACTAGTACACATTTTACTTATTCGGGGCCAATGCATTGGAAATTAGGTAAACAGCAAACCATTTAGCTTTGAAATGAGAATGCATGAAATGTTCTACTTTTAGCAATCTGATATTACGTACTAAAATTCTATCCTCGCGAGGTGAAGTTATACGAGGGCGACCTTATCTCTTCTTGTCTTGTAAAGTGCGTTCTGTATTGAACCGCTTAATTATTGCAGCTACTGCACTCTTGCCGGCATAACCCCTGTCAGCTATCTCGCGAATCGATACAAATTTCCTTGCGCAACGCAATAATAACGGCATGATTGGCTAAGGATATTTGCTTTGATTTACCCATTGTTCTGTGCCAAATGAATAACTGTTGTATATGGCTGCGTATTATATAGTGGAAGATCATTTTCTACAAACAAGTTCTGACAGCATTTAACAAGCTTGCTTTCTGACAGACTTTACTTTTTCAATGTTAAAATGTCCTGCAACTGTCAAAAAACTTATTAATTTTAAATAATCACTTTTTCGTGTATTTTTTGTTACTGTCCGTACACTTTTGGCCATATCTGTATATGAGAGACAATCATATGAATAAGTAAAACTATTAACAGTTATTAAATTAAACTAAACATGTACATGGTATTGATCTGTCTCCATTAAATCATTCATAGCTCCTTGGTACCAGAAAACCAGCATAACCCTCAATGGCTCAGCTGTGAATATTGTCTCGCAAAATTATCCTAAACCATATCCCAATAATTTGTCGCGAATTTACAACCTACGAGTTCTTAAAGGTTATCAAGCTGTGATCACATTCAATGGACAATTTGATCTGCAGACACGAGGAGACACCAGCTGTATAGACTATTTGTTGATTTGTAAGTTAAACTATGTTGTTCAGTGCTGAGTTAAATGTTAGGAATTCCGTCTATCGCTGTATTACGTCTATGTCGATGTCTTAATAGAATTACCTCAAATACTGATTTGTAATATTTGTCTCCTAATATAGAGGGCTTTTTAGCTGTATCTACAATATCGCTTAGTCAATTGATTCATAACTAATAACCTTATTTGGAACATGTTTTTTGAATATTAGAAAAATAATAATTATCAAGTCAACTGGTTATTATTATGATCGACGAAATGTGCAGCAAGACAATAAAGTAAGATGATTATTTTCATAAAGAAATTAAACAAAAAGTAAAGCGAACCTAAAAACCATTTTGTATTAATCAGTTTTACGATCGATGTTGGCTTATAAATGCAGGAAGCCCCATTTTTCATAGACGTGTTAGATATCTGGATAGTCAAAACTGTTAATTATTGTGTAAATATGTTGAAATTGAAAAACAGAAATGTTAAGTCGGTAGTTTTCAGTGGCTCTAAGAACCATTATAAACACCTTTGGTTTCATGTTATGTATTTGCAGAAGCTTGAACCGACACTAAAATTGCAATAAATGTATTTCTAGGAACAAATTTGTGAAATCAACAATAATACATAATTGTTGATTTCGCAAATTTGTTCTAACGCATACACCACCAATACAAATTTATTGTATTCACATCTCCATAATTAAAAACCCAAGCTAACCCAGAGGATAAAGTGTTATACATATTCCAACATGTAATCTAATTCCTAAAGATAATAAACTTTTAATAAATAAATTGTGAAATCAATAAGTATGCATGCATAAATGTTGATTTCCCAAGAGCTTTCCATAATTGTTCAGCGATCATTCATAATTGTTGATTTTGCAAATGTATTCTAACAATCGCAATAGTGTATTTAATTTATACATATGAGTATTAAAAAGAATATTATACAATTTAGGACTTGCCAATATAACTTTCAGTAACGCTCAAGACTACTTTGGACCAACGTCGTTCAGTTGTACTGTCATAGAATAGCATTTTAGTGTCTCTAGAGTGTACAACATCCTATGACTTTGGAAAACAGATGGAAAGGAGGCAATAAACACTAACAAGGGGCAGTCATAATCGTCGATCAACATCACTCAGGAAGAACTATCAAATTAACTAAAAAAGAAACCAAATACATTAGAGAACAATTATCCTGATATCACATGCATCAAAAAGCATACTTAGAATTCTAATGAGAAGCAAAAACAAACTCAATTTAGATTTAGACAAACACTTTTAGCCCAAAAAGATGAAATAATGAAAGAAGCATTGAAATGATACATTTACTTCATCGACTTTGAGAAGGTATTTCACAAGTTAATTTGGAAAATGCCCCGAAATATTAGGAATTGACTGCAATTACAGAAGTCTCATTCAAGATCTCTAGCTAAATCAGAAAGCAAATGTGAGAATGAACTATGAAAAAACAAAACTAACAACATGTGGACAAGTAGTAAGACAATGAGGACTGATATTCTCGATATGCACAGAACGTATGGTGATAGAAGCAATTGACCACATATAGGAGAAGAAGTGCGATTCCAAACGATTAAGTAAGAGCAGCAAACTGAGAAGAAGACAAAAATAACCTTGTCGACAGCTTAAATAGAAAAGCGAAGATTTCAACATGCAGATAAACATAAAGAAGACAAGGTATTGCGAGTTTCAAGAAATAGACAGAATCAAAGGAACATTACACTTAACAATCAACAATGTAAATAAGTCAAAACCGTCCCATAGCTTTGATCAATTATTACATCGGATGACAGGTGCAGTAACAAATTCAAATTCCGCACAAGGATTACTATGTCGAAAAACAGAATTTATAAAAGAAATGAACTACTGAAATGAACATTACGACTAAAAATTCAGAAGAAATAATTATCAAATTGTGCATTTGGAACGCTGCTGTTGAACAGAGAAGTAACTGGATGTCTATGAGATTTAACCTTTCTGACATTTACTGTTAAAATGGATCATGTTTATTCAATTTTGTATATTAACTACCAAAAATTGAAATCCAACTCGGATAATTATATGTTGGACCATTACCTATAGTTCTATAAATGTGTCAATATTAGTTGACACTTATTTGTGGAAAAATTGAACATTAAAATGTATTTACTAAAATATGTTTGTAATATTTTTTGTTTTGTTTTCTAATTTAAGCGGCCCAGAAAGTGTGTCATAAGCCTTTACAACCAATAATATTGTCTCCAAACAAAAATTCATTCTTGTTTAAAACAAGCGCCACTGGTTCTGCTACTGGATTTAATATGACTATTAATACAAGTAAGTGATCAAATAGAAATTATGCAAGAACTAAATCTTTGTTTTGATTTTGCTGGAATATTTCTTAGATCAGTTATGACCATCTCATCAGTGAAAAATATTTGCAGCAAACAGATAGTCCAGAAATGGGTAAATTCTGTTTTCTGTTTTTCCTGGAATACATATTATAGATATGCATGAATTACAGAAAATAATAGAGAATCATAATCAGAGCAAAATTGAGACAACTATTTTAACCTCACACAATGATCCCAAAATAAGTAACAATATTTTTGTTATCTTTGCTAGTATTATCAATTTTTTAATCAACAATAAATTACACTTATGCTTAAATCACCAACAGAATGGAAACCATATACAAAAAAGATAAAAACGTGTATTAGCTCAAACCCTAACATAATGAAATGATTGTTAGTTGTTAGGTCTCGCTATGTGACTATTTTCTTTTGATAAATAATAGTTACATGTTAATATAAATAATCAGCTTGTTTAAATGTTATGATGTCCTAAATATTCACAACACTGACGATTCTTAACCAAAAAAAGAATCGTAACAAGAACCTTTTACAGCTCACAGAATTTAAAATTAAATTAGAAGACCAGTAATTATAAATAGTTTTATTTTGTCAAACTACTTTCAAGTAGTTTGTTTTGTGTTTGATGAAACGTTTCTCAAATTGTAGGTCCAATTTGTGACCGTAGCCTGGTGCTCGATTCCCAAAATGAAATGTTGACTGTGCATTCCCCAAACTATCCCAAACCTTACTTCAACAACCTGATGTGCGTTTACAATCTCACCATTGCAACAGGTTTTCAGGCTCAGATATATTTTCATGGTGACTTTCAAATGCAAACAACTGGACACCAATCTGGCTGCGTCGATTATATTTGGTTCCGTAAGTAATTAATATTATTATTAATATTTCAAAACATACCTGTGAAGTCTATGTATACATTGATCATAGCTTTTAGGTTCCTCTAATATATTGTTTAATAAAGAAAGTGATATAGCGTTCTAAAGGCTAGACTTTGGAGACGTTCAAACATTATTCTCCATTTCAAAACAGAATTAATATTAAAATACATATACAAAACCAATAATGTAGCAGTCTGATGGGGTGTTCAAATGATATAAACAATTAAACGTGTTCATTAAGTACTAAATTTACCAAAACATTACATTTTATAAATCCAGTTTATTCATCACAATATGTGTTTCGGAAAGACGCCATTAAATGTACATAATATACAAATTCTTTATTGTGAATGGCTGAATAGGACTTAACTAAATCTATATTACACCTACTTACTATTAGTAGTCTAATGAACTTTTTTATTTTTCAAAAGTCTTTTACAACATAACTCATTAATTATGGTATTTGAAGAATACTTTTTCTTATTTTGATTTATTTGTCCAGATACGAGCGATTCCTAATTATGCTATGATTTATTTTGATATTTTATATTATTTGTGTAGAATGACTTATTCCCTCTATATGCTGAATTTTATTAGTTTTGATAGAAAAATTACACATTTCTGTCTGTCTATGTGGCGTCCTCGTTGCCAAGGGTATCATGCACTATTAGCTTCTACCTCTTTCGGTCCTGCGTTTGTCTCATCAGTTCTTCTGTGCACCTTGTTTTCCCACACCTTTTCACGTCGTTCCACCACAGTCTTCTTGGTCTGCTCTCCTTCCTATCCTTCCTTCTAGCTTTCCAAGCAACATTTATTTCTGAAGGCCGTTAGCTCTAATACTATGACCACAATATTGCATCTTTTTTGGCGCATTTCTTGCAGCAGCTGCAGTCTGTGTTCTCCTCTTGTCCTAATAAGCTCTATTACCTCCCTACTGGATGTCCTTCTTGTAACTTTCAATCCTTTTTTCAATTTCTGATGACATTGTCCAGGTTTCGGATGCGTATAATAGGGAAGAGATAATGTACCAGTAACAACTTTCAGTTTGGTAGTAATTTTGAGTTGTTTATCTTTAAAGCTAAATGATGTTGGGAAATCTGGTTACATTGTCTTTATCGATTATAGCAAGGCGTTTGATAATGTCAGCCATAATAAACTTTTCCTTACCATGAAGGAAATGGGCTTTCCATAACATCTCGTTCACCTTATCGCTTCATTCTACAGCAATCAGCAAGCAACTATTCAATGGGGTGAAAGCCATTCAGAACCTTTCAAAATTCTTTAAGGAGTGCGTCAATGATGCATTCTATCCCCTCATCTCTTCAGTCTTTACACGGAGCAGATCATGCGAGATGCAGACT
>JAUYWI010093175.1:0-12101 GCA_034780595.1 Parotoplana pacifica | reverse complement strand
TCTATAGTACAAATTTGAAAGCCATAGATTAACTATTTCTATTTGTATGCTATTTTGAAAAAGTAGATAGTCAAATAGGTACGCAATGTTTTAAGAAACGACCTATATATTTTTATCGACGGAAGCACGATATATATCTATGACATACGGCGATTTCTTTATGAATATCCTTATTAAGGAGAGAATTATAACAAACAAAATATCATAACTATTTTCATGTCTAGGCAAAGTAGGTTAGCTGATTTTAATGTAACAAAAGATAGCATCAAAACCAGATATTTTAGTTAGCTGTTTTCATTATGACAATGATTTATTAGTAACAACCAAACAGCTAATTCAAAAATCAATTAGATTTATTTATATTTTGAATTTTTGTAATTCAAAAATGAAGATCAATATCATGTAAATTTGTCATTAAAAAAATTGTTAGTTGTTTTGCACTCCTCGAAATTGACAAATATTGACTGAGCCGGGATTTTTCATATATTTTTTTCATATGGTTTTTGAATATGTTTTTTTTCATATGTTTTTTTCATATGGTTTTTGAATATATGGTTAACAATTTTTAATAATTTGGGAAATTTACAGAAAATTAATAAAATACATCTTGACCTTATATTTTTTTATTTTAAATATAATATTTTCCATTTGTAATTTGCTCTAAGATTGAACAGGGAACAAAAACTGAAGTAATAATGTTATGACTACCAATTACGAACCAATTACAAAGTATTTGTATTATCACATGCCAATTCGTCAATTATCGTGGATTGATAAAAAACTGGTGCTTTTTGACTTTATCACAATAATCAGTAAAAACGTTCAAAAAAACTGTGATTTTATTATTATTAGACAAAAATTACAAAAAGTGTGTTTAACTAAAATCATAAAATAATTTAAATACACTCAAACTGTGTTTGCTCTTTAGTTAATAAGAATTTCCATGAGCTAACTACTTTTTCTTGTTTGAACTGCCATTTTAAACTTAGTTACAGCGTAAAAATTAAATTAAATGAATACAATATATACCAAAGTTAATGGATCACACTATTGAACATGTTTTATCAAACATTGACTTAATACAAATCGATAATTTTGGTAAAAATCAACAAAATGGCACTGATAAATAAAATAAACATACTCATAATAAACACTTTATGTAGAACTAGGAAGGCTTTAAAAATAATGTCTTAGAAAAGGAAATGCTTCACATTTATTGTAGCTAACCTACCATTTTACATTTATGTTAGAGGGTAAAATCTTTCAAAATGGTAGATATAAAATACAATTAAATAAATACAATATTTTAAAGTTACAAGGATTATTGTATGGAATATGTAATATCTAGGTAACAGAGATAATTAATAATCCAAATGCAAAAATCACCATAATAGCACTGATATGTAAAATAACCATGCTAACCTTAATATAACGTGATAATTATTAATTAACCATCGACTTAAGAAAAATCACACCTACGGCATACATAGAGACAGTGTTTCACATATAAAATAAAAGCATATTTACATTATAAATCCAATTATGACTATTTAATATAAATTGTAATTTGATACAGAACATTGTCATACATAAAATATACCTACATACTTTTAAGAATGTTTCAAAATATATGTAATATAAAATGTGATAATGGAATGGTCTAAAATAAAGTGTTATAAATTAATTTATCAAGGGTTACAATTGTCACAAATTACTCTCTTTGTTGAGTGTTCTTGGCAGACATGCGGGCGGCATGCACTACAACGCGTACGAATTCTTTTACAAACATTACATAAGTAGCACCGTCCTCGATCTTTGCCAGAAAAAACCTCGGCCGCGGGCACCTGGTGTGGTTGTCGTTGAATCTCAACTCCGCAGACTGCCAGAATGTTGCAAATATCTAACGGCAGTGTTGGCTTTTGAACCCGTCGTTGCATTTCCATCTTCATTAACTGCGTGGCTAATTGTTGAACGAAAAAATCACGAGCTTATTTATCACCTCTCCCACAATCTGGATTCTTCTTCATCCAAAGGACGAAGGTATCCAGATATCCAGATAATTTGTTAGGTCAGCGATTGGTTGTTCTGGAGCAGCTGTAAATTCCAACCAATTGATCTGTCGTGTCCACTGCACCTTTCGTCTGGTTATAATCCAGGACTAACTGGCGCTTTCGGTCATTACTGTTTGATTTTTCATTGTCATTATGAGGCGTTAAGAGAATGATAACGACCTTACCTCTTTTGGGAACATAAGAACATTGAAACCAAATAAACTACTATGGACCTCTTTGAAACTCTTCAGGAACTTCATTTAGCTGAATCAATGTTGGGAAACAAGCTTTACTATTCTCGGTACATTGAGAAGCAACACACGACAAGTTCCTGCGTAAAATAATTGTCCATGGTGATATGGCGACCGGACTGATAAAGAGGACGTGTTAGGTTTTCAATTACTCTGGCAGCTAGACCAAATTCTGGAAGGTTTCCTGTTTTCCACAAATAAATGTCTGTATTGTAAACATTAAAACGTATCGGCATATTCTCGTTGCCATCAAATGACAATTCTTAATTTTTGATTGACTGTTGACAGTGAAGCAACTATATTATAATAAAATTGTATTGTGAATCGTTATAAACATTTTAACTAGAAAAGTCCTATTGGGGTGAGCTCTATATATTAATTAAAAACGACAGACCGATCAAATTTATTACGAGTGGGACACTGTGTCCTTGTGTGTGTCGGGAGCAAAACAGTTTTGAGTGTATATCAATTATCTTATGGTGTGGCACTTTGTGTTGCCATTTTTGGCTATTAATAATATAAGTAATTTATTTAGTGACAAAAAGAACAAAGTATTAACATACATATATTAAATTATATTTTAAGATATCCAAGGATTTAAAACAAATAAAATAAAATAAAGTAAATAAAATGTAGGATGGATTGTAATGGTTCAAATATGATAAAGAATAGCAATAATAAAAATATCAAAACTAAAATAACAGATTCAATTCTGCAGCCGTTTATCAGGCACGATTATAGATGGTTTCTAAAATCGCTGAAGAATAAACAAGTGGTCTGGGGGCATTATAATTGTCTCAATTTGGAACGGAATAGCAAAAACAGGAATGATGGTGCTGCCTTTTATGATCGTAAAATGGACGGATCCCATTTTTTATTGTACAACATTTTCAATTTTACACTTCCTTATAAAATGAACAAAACTTGGCACTGAATCATTGGCTATTTTCCATTGAGGTACCTGCAGAACAAACAAATATATTTTTTATCAATAGCAAAGGTATTATGTCATTCCACATTTCTAATGATTAATTTAACATCTTAGATAATAGGAAAGTTAAATTATAGGAACTGTTATGAAACATAGTATGTGTAATATTGACGATCACTATGTCGGTAGGTATGCAAAGATTGGTGTGAGACGTTCGATTTCTTTAGGCATTGAAAATTAATTTTAAAAATATTCTGTATGAAAACCAAGAATTATTAACAGAATTTCATTTTTAACTAAAAATACAGCCCTACTTGCTCTCCTCTTGAAGGACCCCTATCCACCTTTCTCTTCCATATTTCACACTTTCTTTATATCTGCCGACGTTGCGTTGTGCTTTTCACAGAGTATCAATAAAATTCTTTTCAAAACAAGCATTTTAAAAAATAGAAATACCTTTAATACGGAAGAAAGTAAGTACCTTACTCAATCAATTATTTTGCGTTATCAGATGGTTTGTGTTGACTACTGTGACGTCATTGTTTCTACCTAAAATGTTGCAGAAAGGCAGCTAGAATTTAAATAACGTGTTATTATTGAATAAATGAAAATTGATCGAGTAGGTATGTAAAACGAATCAAACAGAATGAAATAGCAGCATTTGTACTTAGAGGTGCCTTCTAATGAATGTACATTTTATTGGTCTACTTTAGTTTACAAATTTTTGAAAATGTTCCAAATTAAAAATTTACTAAATTAGTTTTACAAGTTGGGTACAAACACCGAAAGAAACCATAAAAGTGGCACAAAATGTGTGCAATATCTCCAGATCTAAGATCTAGTTTTGAATAACAATAACATAATTTCAAATTGACTTACTATTATCATAGATGCCAATGGAAGAATAATCCTCAGAATCTGGTTCTTTGCCTAATAATTGCCGTTTCATCAAACAATAGCAGACGAAACATAACCCAAATGTGGCACAAATTGCAAGCACTATTAGAGTTATCAAAACATAGTTTATGCGGTGTTGAACTAGACAAAAAAATGAAAAAAGATATGTGATGTGTTGTGCGCTAATAAAAAAGACACAAAAAGATTACATTTTCAAAATATGGAAATCTTGCCACAATCATATTATAAGCTGTCCCATAAAAAAATCTTTTTTTAAATCTAAATTTTGTCAGAAGAGTGTGGTGGTTGTTTCAATCATATATTTATTAAACTCCATTAATTTCCAGTTTCTACATTTTATTTATAGTTTTATATTTATTTCTTGTTATAGAAAGAAGTACTCCAAGGTATTATAACACAAGCTAGTATAGAGTGTAATAGATGCCTACATACATAGTGTGCAGTACACTCTATGTTGTATAGAAACAATGTTCATAATGCTGTGGTAGCACGGTAGCTTCAGTGTTTTATACCAAGTTATGAGTAATACCAAATGAAAATAATAGTAAAGCGATGGCAAAAGAAAGTTGACAAGAACATTTCTGGAGAAAAAGTAGGTTTTCTTAAAACTTTTTACAGATATAAAACCTTCCTGAAACGCATTCAAATACACCTCTGTGATGTTTGGAGGCACCTAAAGATGACGTTATTAAATTTTTGAATGACCGACAATATGATCATTTATCGTCATGATATTATTCAAAAGGTTGGTAACTATATTTAAGTAATCGGTAACCAAGTTAATCAAAGAGAACACCTGTTTATGTAATTATGTAAACAAATATAAAAAATGGAATCAAAAAGAAACTTTTTTATGGGACAGCCTATAAAATAACAACAATTGAATAAAGCATTAGAGTAAATTTAAATGTTAAATAACAAAGAAGCAAACACAGAGAGAAGGTAAAATCATACAATTATGTCAAACAAATATACTTCTCCACAGATAAAATGTCCAAAGAAGACATAAACAAAATCATAAATGTCTTACAAATCGAGAGAGTATTAACTCTAATATGTCCACAGATACTTTTAACACAGCGTTTGTTCTCTTAATCCATGAAATTTTCTTTAATTTTTCGATCAACCAAATGTGTACCCTTAATCTCGAATTGTTAGCAGAAAAAAGTGAGAAAAGAAATAGTTTTATGAATTTTGGCGTAATGATCACCCATATGTAGCCGATTTGTCATCTGTTTGTATACAATGTATTCCATCAGTTTAAGGGTCAAGGTCGCTGAGATTGACCTACTAACCTACAATTTTTGGCCGTATTCACCATCTGGCTTTTCATAAAATGTTCTTGATGCTTCCATAGCAGCAAAGAAATGTTTACATTTTTATAGAGGCAACAATATATGTATTTAAAGATCTATTTTAGTTGTTATCAACAGATTCCCAAAGCAACAACTAATTTCTAAATCACACAATAACTGAAATCTTTGTTTTGGGATTTTAGTCATTGACTCCAAAAAATGCTGAGTTTTCAGGTAAATTATATTTTAAATCATTTCAGATAACATACTTAAGATACTTTTGCAATCAAATACATAAATTCAGATCACCTACCCCAGGTAATCAATACTACATAGAACAGCCGGAAGCATCCATTGACGCAAATTAAAATGTAAAGAGCCGTCTCTATTTGCTATTTGCTAACTCACTGCGGTACTTCATTACTTTTGTTCATTTTGTCAAATAGTTTGAATGCAAAAAAAAGAAGCATACTATATTTTGTACTTCAAAATGTAAATCATTTGTTGTCTTTAACAGGCACCTGCAGAAATTTCGTACCATAAAGATATACAAATACAATAATTTCCGACTATAATCTACCTGTAGTGCACTTCTAAATACAATTGTAATCAGCCAATCATTATCAGCAACATCGATAAAAAGTGCGAGCAACATATTTAAAATTATTGACTAGTAGCACGTGTTTATCTAGATTCAATTTAAAATAGAAGGAATATTATTTAGGCTCACTATAACACAACGGTTTGAATATTAAATATTGAACCACAATTTGACTTGTACCATTTGATGTAGTTGACTTTAAAGTGTGTCAAAAATTGCGGCCGTTCAAGCGTTAAGGAACAATCAGAAAAAGAGCATTGTATATCAAACACAAGAAAATTACATAATTTGACTTTCCTAAAATATCATTAATAAAAAACACCCTCTTTTATCCTTTTCAGTTCATGTCAAAGCATCAAACTTACCAAATGTTGAACGTGGTTCTAAACAACTGCTGTTTAAGCACATAATGAATCGAGTATTTAGTGAAGGGTAGAATCCTTGAAATGTCAGCGGGAAGGAAGACACATTGCTGCAACGGGACACTATCTTGTTGTCGAATTTGATGGCCAAGCAACAATTATGGCACCGTCCTTCATATTTGACTTTCTCAATGACAACTGAAGTGAGACCAAGAGAGATGTCCGCTTCGACTATTCGACCAGCTGCAAGATGAAGATATTGTAAAGAACAAACAAAACATCGGACGAATAGCGCGTGATGTCATTATAATTGTTTTACTAAACTTAACTGAGGTGAATGAACTTTAGTTTTTAATTGCATGTAAAAAATTTGCCGACTTCTTCAGACAACACATACGATATATGTAAATTGTATTGCATTGAAGGAAACCTCGCTAAAGACAAAACAAGCTATACAGGGTTGGCCGTTGGGGACAGAGCCCCAATACGAAAAAATATGTTTGTGGTGAAAATCGCTAAAGTAATATGAAATCCGTTTTGTTTTCGGTACGGGAATCATTTCTATCACTTCAGTAGGTACATTGGAGCCATAGCTGAGAAAAGAAGACGTTGCCCCCAAATTCTAAAGAAGAAGGGGGTTGAAAGAAAGCACAAAAGTTGGAAAGGGGAGGAGAAAAGGTTCGTGGAAAGAAGGAAAAAGAGAGTGGTAGAGAGAAGCGAGGGGATGGGTTGAAAGAAAGGAAAGAAAAGAAGGAAAGGGAGAGCAGGGAAAGAGGAGAAAGAAGGAAAAAGGGAAGTGGATAGAAACAAGAGACCAGGGGTGGAAAACACGGAAGCGGAGTGCATGGTAAAAAGGAAAAGGAAGCGGTGGTAAAAAGAGAAGGGGAAATAAAGGGAGGCAAAATGGCAGGGGTTGAAAGAAAAGAGGAGACCACAGAATAGTTATTTATACAGAATGTCAACTCTTGCTGGATGTGAATTTTTTCTATAGTATATAATTTGCTAAATTGAGACAGTCAAATGTAGCATAATTTTTATACAAATAAATAAATTGATTTTTCAAAAATATTAGCGAAACATGTCTGTATAGCAACATTGTTCAATTTGTGTAATGATATGAAGAACAAGAAAACAGATAGAACGGATGGAATACCAGCAGAACTACTTAAATCCCTCAACTCAAAAACAATGATATTTCTCATTTTTTTTCAATTCAATGTACGATCAAGTAAAATGGCCAGACTATTTCTATAAAACAATTATGGTACCAATAAAGAAAAACCAAATGCATTAGAAGGCGCGAACTACAGAACGATTAAGTTGCATAAAATACAAATACATATATTGAACAAAGTCAATTTGGATTTAGATGTGGATGCGGCACAAGGGAAGCAATAGGAACAATGAAAACAATTATCGAAAGAAACCTTGAATATGATAATGGACTGTAGATATGTTTCATAGATTTTGAGAGGGTAAATTAGAAAACAGTAAATATTCACATCTTATCACAAATGGCACTCAAACTTCTTCACCAAACAAGTAAAGTTTAACAATATCCACTATGGTGTCCCACAAGACTCTGTCTCATCTCCCATATTCTTCAACTATTATATGAATGACATAGCGTAAACACAATCCAAACACATAAATCACAAAATATAACGATGACATCACCATACACACATATGGAACCACACCTGAGCAAGGGGGGACGCCCGAAATTCAAAAAAGGCGTAGAGAAAAGAAAGGAGGGGAGGATAAAGAAATAAGTGAAGGGAGGAAAGAAGAAAAAGGGGAGGGGATAGAAAAAGAAATAAAGAAGGGAATGGAAGGAAAGAAGGGAGGGCAAAAAAGGAAAAGGGGGAGGGGTATCAAAAAAGAAGAGAGGGGAAGGAAAAAAGGGAGAGCGAAGGAAGGAAAAAGGGGAGGGGGTAGCAAAAAAGGAAAAAGAAGGCAGGGAGGAAAGAAGAAAAAGGGGGAGGGGTAGAAAAAAGAAGGGAGAAGGAAAAAAGGGAGGGAGAAAGAAGGAAACGGGGAAGGGGTACCAAAATAGGAAAGAAAGAAAAGGGGGAGGGTGTAGCAAAAACAGAAAAGAAGGATTTCTATCAATTTTTTCAAATTTGGGTGATCAAGAATCTACTGTTTTCGGAAGATATAGTGGTGCTCAGGAAAACAAATTTATTCAGCTTGACTGAAAAAAGTCACAATGATCCCATTATTTTCTTGGTGGATCTATTTAATCTAGCTTTAAAGTTGGTGAAACTCCACCATTTTTAAGTGGACAAGTGTTAAACACCCCATTAAGGTGAGACCTTGGAATTGAAGGTCTAATTCTACTGGAAGAAGGAAATGAAGAACTTACAGCTTCACTCAAAATAAATGAAGCTCCACTGCAGCCATTTGGAGCACCTATTAATACTGTGATCCATGTGTGGTTTTACATCATAGTCTCTGAAAACATAGTTTTTCTGAGTCAACTTAGGTGCCAAATCTTCAAAAATAAAGCATATATCATAAGAACGTTTTCTGGAATACACAATAATGTCAATAAGATATATCTTTATGAGTTCCTATTTTTGGTTTCATAATAAATTAGAGAGTTGCGAATAGAAAACTTAAAATGTGAAACTCTGTGCCATCCTTTCCATCAATTTTAAGGCAAACATTTTAGTGAGGAATCTTGTTTCCATCGGCTTGTACCAAGATTATACAGCTGCCGTAGAAAAGTACCGACCTTATATGGTACTTACTATAGTATTTGTACTGATAGAATGTATGATTAAAGAAAACCGGTTACCATAACAACAACTATCAGGCAGACTGTTATTGTAACACAAAATTGTAAGTGCATATATATGTACTTGACTGTGGGCCCATGAGATTATAACACAAGATATTGTACAGTGTAATAGATAGCTACATACATTAAGTGTAGTGGACTTTATGTTGTCTTGAAATAATGTTCATAATGCTGTGGTAGCACGGTAGCTTCTGTGTTTTATACCTCGATAATGAGTAATACCAAAAAAACACAAGGCAAGAGAGAGTTAACAAGTAAATACGGAAAAAATTTGATGGTAATTTTTACTTTTGAAAAAGGGGAGGGGGTCTAAAATCAGACTTGTCTCCCCCCCAAAAAAATTATAGCTGTTCAGGTACATATGTATGTGGCTATCATTCCCACACTTGAGTACAGAAGAAATAAATGCCTCAATATTCTCCAAAGTAACTTAACTCCAAACAACCTACATCTCTCCATTCCAAAATGTGCCACAAACTAGATAGTATGGTTTCAAAAAAATATGTTTTGGACTGCCTAAAATTGCAATTTTGAGCACTTAATGCTTCATAAAGGGCGGATCCTAAAAATAAATTAATAAATATTTAGATTATCTATCAAATGCAATTGACCTGAAGAGTTTCGATTACAAAATAAAACGTTTGTTAGTGAAGGTTATATTTGTATCATTTGCTTAAAAGCAAAAGATAATCTAACAAAACTGTATTTTCTGCAAAATAAAAATATCCTTCATCTTCTAAAAGTAATCTCCCATTTCTCTATTTAGTAATAAATATTTACGAATACAGAAAGCAGGCAAGTTGCAAAATTGAAAGTCATTCTTTGATCCTTCACATTGTGCTCCGTTAAATTGAGGGACCGGTTTATCACACCGACGTTGTCTGGTTCGTTGACACAATCTTGTGCAGTGCTCCCAGGTGTTCCAATTGTTCCATCCACCATCGACTGGAATATAAGAGTAATTATGGAACTTTCTGAATAAGATCTTAGAGAAATGGATTGGAATTTATGAACTTTGTCGGATGCTTAATGGATTTCACAATATTGATAGCTACCTTAAACAAAATACTACATAACTGTTGTTAACCATAGATACATTTATACACTTACTTGATGCTCATGTTTCAAACTAATTATATACGCTGTTTTGCTTGACCACACACCATCAGCTATAAATCAAATAGCTGCCTGTCACTTACAAAATAAAGAACACACTTCAGAAGCAATTAGCGACAGGGCATGTACGCACATTAGGATTGTGGGCATGGCATATAAAGGAAATTACCAAATTCCCACGAAATAGTTAGCTGTTGCAAAACCAAATTAACAATACTATTTGTATGTAGACCGGGAAACAGAGTGGTCGGGATTGCTGAAAAGCTAACCAGAAACTATTGGTATCAAATACTCTTTCAGTGTCAAGGTTTATGGGAGGGACGTTTATCCCTTGATTGATGTAGCTTGTTGTGCACTGTTCAATGGCCGAACAAAACTATCGGCTCCATCAGCAACCTCACCTTCTTTAAGTTTCATCGTACAGACTGTGGAGTTAGTTTCCTTCAGAGAGTACTTGGAGGCCCTTGCCACAGGGAGCAGTCTGTTGAGTATTTAGTACAATAATAACTCAAGAAGTGTACTCATTGCCAACTCCAGATTAAGAAAGACAAAATACGTCTAAGTGTACCTATTTTTTCAATTAGTGAGGAATGAAATCTCCAAGTATGAACATTGAAAATACAATATAAAATAAAATGGACAAAGATCAAAAATAGAATGTTAAATAGATATTTCGCCAACGGCTTTATCAATATAATTATATTGATAAAGCCTTTGGCGAAATATCTATTTAACATTCTATTTTTGATCTTTTGTCCATTTTCATAAGATTCTAGGTCGTTTGGTTCTCAAATTTGACGTGCATTCAGTATTTTTTGGTCTAAAATAGAACATACAAACCTCTGCATTTCCAAGTGCTTTAAAAACGTAATATCAGAATACTCAGCTTTATTTTAAGTTTCTTTAGTATGCAATCTAACATATCGAGATTTAATGGACTTCAAACGAGTGAAAATCCAATACGCACAATGATGCAGGACGGTTGGCCACTCAGGCCAAATCGCATCCAACCTACTAATGAGGACGGCTGCATTAATCGGACTTTTAGAGAAAATACTAATGACACAAGTGGACCAAACTCTCAAAGAAGACTTTTCTACGAACAGAAGACTACTAGTTTTAACACAGAACAACACATAAATGTCAAATATAGAATGTTGGCTCCACGAATCATAGAAAACTGGAAATTATCAGAAAACAAATCAAAATAAGAATTAGACTCATGGCAATCAGTGAAATGACATGGATAGGTTTTGGACATTTCCGTAAAGAAGAAGTTCTTAATTTGGCGTACAGAATAAAGAAGGAAGCAGAAAGATAGAACTCTCTCAAGAAAAATGAATTTACGAAACGGCATTGACGTCACCAGACGGGAAGTACAGAAATCAAATCAACTATATCACAGTTGCAACAAGGTGGAAGAAATGAATGCTTTCATCCAAACACTGCCAAAAGTTGACACTGACACTGACAATGAACAGCTAACATTCAAGATAAAAATAAAATTGAAAATTACACAGAATAGTCAGTATAATTCAACGTCAAGAATATCAATCCACAGTATGCAATTGAAATAAAAACAAGTTCTTCTCCAAAATTCGATTACGATCACCTATTAGTACAAGATTATTGTTTTCTTTTGTTTCTTGAATTAGTTCTTTAATTTCTTCACATACCGTTTCAATTTCGTCGTCTGATATCTATCTATCTATAGTGTTCTGCCGAATTAGTTATTAGGCAGGTTCAATTCTATGGCATCCACTTTCTCCATCC
>JAUYWI010093164.1:0-12104 GCA_034780595.1 Parotoplana pacifica | reverse complement strand
TGAACAACAGGAATGAGTGGAAGGCAGCAATCCAGGCCTCCCGAGTTGGTGTGGGGTAGACACACTCTTGCATTGATTGATTGATCCTATATCATAAAACCTTTAAAACGCTTCTATGAAAATAGATCCATTGTAATTCAAAAGGTTTCCATTTGTTTAAAATTTGTGTTCAAATTTGATGTAGACTGTTTCTCTGAAAATAGGTATAATTTAACTGAAGAAATACCTACAGTTTAACGAGGAGATGTCTCTACGTGACACAACAAATCAATGATTAGATCGTTTATTTGAGTAGGCATTTCAAGCTGGAAATATTGAACTATCGTATGTGTAAAACTATCGTAGGTATCTACAGTAAAATCATATTTATATTCTATCCTAATGTTTTATAATGCCGCAACATTTTAAATCCATAATTTGACAAACCTTTTTTATGAACTAATTAATTATTGAACTATCATATCTATAGATTTTAAAATTAATTTAATTTTTCGTATTTTATGTCTCATTGTGGTGGTGTTATGCATATTGGGTAAACTTTCAAGCAGATATTACTGACCATGCATGTTTTTCTTTTTACTCTACGAAACTTTATTTACGATTTATTTGTCACACAAATAGTTACGTTTTAATTATTTTCTTTGGGCTAATTGTTTTGTCACAATGTGACAATTTGAATTGGATATTTATACTTATTACGACTGTTTCAAAAAAGACTTCACATTACCTATTTCAGACGTCTAAACAATCCTGCACCTAGCACAACTCTTCCATCTCAAAATCGAATCAAGAAACCAACTGTCCATGCTCAGTCAGTCGGCGGAATGGCCCCAGGTGGAACCTCCTCCGCTCAGTCGGTGGGCAGTGCCAGCCGTCTGGTGGATGTCGACAGTGTTGGCAGTGCAGAGCAGCGTCTGTCCAGGAAGTATGCCGAGCTGGAGGCGCTCGTGTCGGGCGACTTTCTGCATCGTACTGCAGAGGTGTGCGAGGCGGCCGTGGAGGAGGCCCGACAACTCATCCACAACAGTTTGGCAGCGCAGAGGATTGTCAGTGGCACCAGCACGGCGTGGCTTCCTTCTTCGTCGCTGTCACATAGACAAGTAGGTGAAGTTTCCGTAGGTATTTTCTGGATTAGAAATTGGAGCATTTGTCTCAAGTAGATTATAAATTTTAGCACCATCAATCTGTTGGTTTAAATAGAAAACAATGCTTTTCGGTATAAATTTATATTCTAACATTCGTGTTTGGTCGTCATTTAGCCTCAAGAAACTGATCCTGAACACGTTAGGAGTTCCACAGAGCAGTATCATAGGCCCATCAGTGAAGCCAGACCCCTTCAACGTGATCAGGAGCAGCAACATCGATCCAAGTGCGAGAATAAGTTGCTACCTGGTCGTGGTAAGAAGCAGCCACGATCCACGCAGTTCAGGAGCAGTACACCACCTGCTGCAGAGGATATCAGTGAAATGTCAGCTGGAACTACATCTGGTGAGCCAATTATATCCAGACAATTGTATGAATAAGGAAATGCTTTTAATACTTTTTAAAGAGAATATAGCAAAAGTTGAACCACACTAGTGGTGTAGAAAAAGAAGAAGAATTTTGTATACATTGTAATTGGTTTTGGGGTGAAAAATATATTGGTTAGGTACTATCAAAAACATTTATTAGTAGGTACCTGATGCCAACAATGCTAGCATTCAATTTCATATTTATGAAGTTGTAGACCAATCTTATGTGGTTTACATATCAATATATATTTTCCACACATATTACTGTTCTCCACATTATAGGTGCCATGCAAGAAGACAGACGCTACACCTCTCCCAACAGAATACCAAGGACCAAAGTGGACTCGTCGTCACATCCCTCTGCAGCAGTCCCACCTCGTGCTTCCAGTGCAGTTCGCTCATCGAAAAATCAGCCCTTTTATTCCTCTCACAAGGTCAGTGATCCCATATCATACGAGGAGTGTGTCCAAAAAGTACCTGAGACTTAATCTCCATTTATTTCTAACTTTAACCTATTTTATTTTTATTTTCTACAATTTAAATTTACTGCTGAATGAAATAAGAAAATTTCATGGAAAAGGTTACCGGCATTTCCAGTTGCCATACCAACTTCAGGTTTAACATTAAAAAAATTAATTTGTCTAACATTACAATAGGAACAAAATAACAATGTACATAGAATGCATTTTTTCACCAATGTGCCATTCTCTATGCTCTTTCTTCTAAATGCCTATGTAGTTTGCAAATGAAATTGCCATACCTCTTCTGAGATTTTTATATGTTGTTCGGTAGGTATTAACTTTCGAAGAGTCATTCTTTAAACTCCCAAAATATCATGTTTTGAAAATTGCTGACAAAAAGAAAAAGTTTGTGTCTAAAATTGGCCATATAGAGAATTCAATAGAAAATGACATTGCATCACTAAGTATCGATTTCTCTCTTCAGTCTTCCGGCAAACTCTATGTCCAGCCTCCAAAACGCCACACTCTAGAAGGCCAAAGCTTCCCCTGTCCAACGCCCCGATTCGGTGTTCCTACCCAAGAGACCAGGGAGGCCTCTCTTCATGGATACGGCCTCGCGGGACAGCTGGAGGACCCGGAGTTGCAGCGCAAGAGGATGTCCCGGAGGTCGGACAACAAACTGAGCACAACTGATAATCCATTCATTAAGCGATGGCTCAAGCGCAAGAATAGACTTCTAAAACACCAGAGAAGGGCTAAGGTGAGTTGCAGGACTTGGTTTGGTTAGAGAAGGGTTATGACTTGGTTTGGTTAGATAGTTTTTCTTGCAAAGACTTTGGGTTCAAAAACGCAGTATATTAAACCTGTCATTTAATGACAATTGATGTCATTTTAGAATCTAAAAAGTAAAAGATAAAGAAACTATTTGAGTGTTTATGCATTCGATTAATGCCGAAACTAAATGAAGTTTAATCAAATCCATCTTAATCTTACTATCTTTTTGACAATGTCAGTTTAAACCGACAGACACCCAAAGAATATTGAATATAATGCACAAAAGTCTTTGTTTGAAGCTTTCAACAGAATATTATGTTAATTTAGACATATTATCCAATATTTTAGATTTAGAGGGATATAAAAGTATTGTATATTTTGCATTAATCTAAGAAAATTTATTTGGCACAATTTTCAATAAATCAATATTGTATTACACATCAAGCACTATTGAAACATAATGCCTTTAGTGAGTTTATCTCACTCCAATAATAATAACTGACGCCAGAGCAAAATGTTTAATGTTTGCCTATTACAGAAAAATACAGCCACATCTCTATGATTTATTTACTATTGATGAGGCGGGCTTCTCATTATATTGATGAGTCTATTATAGGTATAAGGATTACCAATGCAGAAAAGACATACACAAAGCAGTAGTGCTAGAACCCGTCAGATGATGATACTATTGTCACTATTTAACTACATTCTGGCCTCAAAATGTTTACTAATGAAAATTAGAATCGGGCTAAAGTGGTCCAAACTGTTTTCTAGATCTACTGGAAGCTATTTCAACAGGCCCCGAAGGACAGAAATGGCACAATTCACATAACAAAATAAATAACATTCATCCAATTTAGATGAATATGCATTTCCTCCCAATGGAATGAAACATGCAGATTTAAAAAAATAAAATCTAGCATGCCCTCGACGTACTAACGCCATTGAATTGAATATAAAGATCAGTAAAAATGGCTTCAACACAAATATACAATTTTCCTTATGAAATGTAATGGCCACTGTTGATTGAAGGGCCAATATGAGAAACATACCAATAATATCATAATTGTGGTTATTATAAGAAATGTTATTAGGAACAACTACATTTTGCAGTTTTTGTAAATCTACAGAACTACTAGTATGACTAAATATATTGATTAAAATATTAAAGTTCTAGGAAAATTGATAGTATTTTAAGTGCTAGAATGTTGTGTAACAATTTGACAATTATCACAAAATCTATCATTATAAGTTTGGTGATAAAATGGATTACTGTCAATATCATGAATTTGTTTGATGATGTAATTAAAGTATTCAGTTATATTTACAATATCTATTAGTTAATTTTTGTTAGCTTTAATTCAAATATAGCCTTTTAATACTAATTAACCAATTTTTGTTAAGTGGCCGGAATTATTTTGTGTAAGTAGAAATTTGACTCATAATCTTTGTTAGTTTCATTATGGTTATTTTTTTTAAATATCTATTTGTTTATCCAATTACTATCAGTAGCAGATCACAGTTTTCATTTGTCTTGTCTTATATATAAGCATATATTTCGCAAGCTACCTACAGTCTAACCATTATCATAGTGGTCTCCACAATAACTGATCCTTTTAATGACTTGCTCTCTTGGGACATCTATTAGCCAATTATCAAAAGGGCCGGTCATTTTCGGAACCCAGTAACTTGATGAAGTGTCATGTTTGTAAGCCTCGAACTTTATTTCAATTACTTAATGAAATTTATAGTTTTGAGATAAAGTTTTTTGTACCAAAACATTAAGGTATTATGATTATATTAATTAAAAGTTATCTTAGTAGCTATACGAGTAGGAAACAATATCCTTAATTTATGCAAAATCATTTTTGCTTTTTGTGTTGGTGTGATACCAATAATTTGCAAATCTATAAAATTGGAATCTCTGGAGCTCCCATGTCTCTGCTACTTTTAATAAGTAATTTCCTATGTTCACCTGATGATCCCTCACAAGGGTGAAACCGGTAATGTTCTGGAATTGTGCTCGAGTCCTTAGGATGATCTGCCAAGCCAGCAATGTGTCAAGGTGAATTGACTATTGCACTATAATAAATAAAGATCATACTGGACTTTAAGTGAGATAGATACAAGTGCAACAATAAGTCATTCAGTCAGCTGCATCCTCGCAACGAGGCTATAGCTGTCCTGACTCCGTGCACAAGAGGTGCTCAATGTGGTAAAACGAGCATTCAGTCCTAACATACGCCCTTAACTAAAGGTTGAACTGCATCATAAAAATGAAAGTAATACGCTGGAGTAGGTTGATATTAACAAATTTTACAGTTCAGTTGCCTTCATCTTCTTCTTATGTTGTTTCTCTGCTAGAATGGAATAACTTTGTTTATTGATGCAGATCAAAAGAAGATAGACATCTTTGTTTACCGGGTGATCTCTTTGCAAAAAGAGCAACAATACACCTATAGGTACAGCAACCGGTATGTATCGTATTACACCATCTTAAATCTGCATTTTCTATTATGTGGGTGCCAAAAAGTCTCAAGTACGTTGATTCTTTTAGATTTAATCATTGTTGACAATTTTATTAGATACCTTTAAGCAATTTTCATTTTCATTATTGACATCAAGAAATTAAGCTGTAGGTACTTAGGTACGATCATCCTAGAAATTAGGTACTCTCTAATTTGAAAATCAAAATCATTATAAAGAGATGTTTACCGAGAATGTTGATCCACAAAAAACTGGTCAAAGATTATTGAAAAGGAAATGAAATTGACGTTTTTAAAACCATGACTACGATTTTCGGATGTCCAGTAACTAAAAAACGGTTCTTTATAAAATGGGTTATGCGAACACTTTAAGTTTTTGCTTTCTACCTGAAAACTGTCGAGAGGATTTTTTGTTTAAGATTTTTGGAAAGAATCCCTTTTGTTTCAAATTATCCACAAAGTTAGTCCAACATTTGTGAAAAACATAAATTATAAAACTAAACCCAAATGAATTAATAAAATGAAGAAAGCTTTATTCCTCCGAATGTCCAAATTTTGTCAAAAATGCAAACATTTTGGAAACAGATATACAATTTTAATAAGGTTTTTGCTAAATTTACAATGATAGTTTGATAGTTTTAATTCAGTCAGTACCCAAATTTAATAAACAATTCTAATATAATTTTTTTTAAAGTTCCTTTGAAAATTGTCAATGGGTATCCATTTAAGCTGTGTAGTGTTAGCAAAAATGGTTTTGAAATTCGTGGGATTATTAATTTGAATATCGCTTTAGAACTGAAAATTTGATTAATTAACCAAATAAGCAAACCGAATAAATTTATTTAAAATCAGCGTGTAAAAGCACGAAGCTCCAATGTTCTCCTATTGCTTGTTGGTGTTTAATTCTACCTGGGCAATCAAAAATAGCAATATTTATTCAGGTTGGTATTTTAATAATCGCGGTGACATTTTGTCGAGTGACAAACCAACCCACAGTGACGAATTTAATGTTAAGTAGACAAAAAGAGATTCGTTCGTATTAAATTAGCTATGCATGGCCAGGTTACTTCATTAAAAATGTTATTTAAATTCGCTCTTTTATGATGCCGCAGTGAGGATCACGCAAAAACTGAAATAGGCAAATAGAATCCGGTTTTATTTGTTTTGTTTTATAATATTTGGGTAATTGTTAAGAGATAGAAAGTATAATTACCTAATTTGGATTATCTTAGGAAAAGTAAAAACTCTTACAAAACATAAGTTAATAAATAAAAACTATTTATTAAGTCCTACAATAATTTTATTAGGGGGGGGGGTGTAATTTCTTCTACTATCAAACAAAAAATTGTAGTTTTCACATTATAATAAAAATGTGGCCTCATGGTATGTATTTAAGCTACATGAGAGCTTACAAACTAAAAACAAGAAGCTAGAAGTAAAAGATGGAATGGCACTCTTTCTTATTTACTAAATATTGTTATTTAATTGAAACTAACTAACAAATACCTAAATCAGTCAGTTTCTAAAAGGTTTTGATTTTTTTATAGCTGGACCTGTTTTTTATCTGTAAATTTTTTATAAGACTCATGTTATGTTATGCAACATGTAACAATTTTTTTTAATATTATAGTAGAATTTAGGTTGGTATCAGAAAATAACAAAAATAGACCTTCCAGAATTTTCATTTTCCCAAAGAATTAATTTTCTATTTTAGTTAAAAGAACAACCTTGACCATTCATCTGTTTAGTTCTTGGTATAGCAACAACTTCATCCAGCGAACCACATAAAGTTTGATTGAGACCTGCTGAGTGACTGATTTGCAGCCACTTTATACCAAACATCAACTTCTCATTTCAAGGACACTTCTTCATTAAAATGATATTAATTCAATTCAATTAAAGATGGAATTTAGTGGGTTAACCCTTTCTCTAGGAATAATTACAGTAAAATTATCTACTTCTGGTAGGAAGTATGTCCTACTGAAACGACATTTTTAAGTGTTTTACGTCATCGTTAATAAATGCTTAACAACGCAAAATGATATGCATGCTTTTCCCCCTATTTAACACATTCTTACGGATTTTTAAAAGAACCACACTTAGGTCAACGTGTGAACTCAGTTGGACTATTATAGGTTGTTACATAGATAGTTTGTCCAAATTTTAACTTGTTGGCGTTCTTGTCCAATTATTAACTTTACATAGATCGAACTATTAGTAGTTTTGGGAATTTATTTTCCAGCCTTGTAGTATTTTTCTGAAAATTATGAAATTATTAATTCATAAAGTTTCAAGAAAACACATTGTTTGGTTCCAAACAGATAATGATTATAATTTTTGGACATTGTAATGCCCTCCCTAATTGACCATGATAAAATGTTGAGAAAAAAATGAGTTGGAATGAATCATGGGATAAAATGATACAGTTAGCACTACGCGTATATTAGGTAAAATGATACTTGAAATTTATGCTGAATATTACCTATCAAATTCCTCCTCTAGGCATTTATTTCTTTGATTTCAATAACTTCTGTAAGTAAATTTTAAAATGAATTCATTACAAAAAAAAACATTACAAATTTATTTAAATGTAATTTGTAGTTATTATTCAAGTTGAATAACAATTAAATAATTCGTCATTGTTAGAAATAAATTGAGTCGAAATAAAATCCAGTTTTTATGATATTATTCAATTATATTAGCGATCATAAATACAATGAGTTACTTTTTTAGCATTGATTCACAAAACTTCTTATGCATTTACATTTTCTGTAACGATTATTTAATGAGTCTTGCATAATAAGCGTGGTGAATTGACGATTTTATGGGCACTTTGATAAAAATTCTTCCAAAAATTAATATAAAGATTGACTGTTATGTTATTTTGAAGGGTATTCTGGCTACCTAAGTATAAGCAGATACATCAAAAACATATACGTAATCGTCCAAGGTACCAACGTACCACAATTAAAAGATAGATGTATCAAAGTAATAGTTATTAAATACTTAATTAAAACAATATCCTTGAAATACCCTTTTTAGGTGAACGACGCAACTTTTCAAATATCCAGGCATTTTTATTATACAAGGTGTCATGTTACCTTACCAATACTAAAACATCAGTACACAATGAAGTTCGAACAGCAACATGCGGTTGATAACTTTATAGTTTTACGTGATAAAATGCAGACAACTTGTAATTAATAAAAAGTAAAGTTTTCAGTTCAAATACCTATTGGGTACGGCTATAAAGTGATTGTACGAAAATAATAATAATTTGTATCTAATTTATAAATGGACCATCTTGATAAGTTAATGAAACACTTCAGACATGTGAAATCCATTCTTTAATTTAGTTACAAGTTGCGGTAGCCCCAATATTAGGCATTTGAATGTTGCAATAATTTGTGTAAAAGTAACATAAAAATTACTATAAATAACTTGCTGGCGTCCAATAAGTCATAACTTTTAAGAGTTTGAGATTTAGTCAATATATACAAAAAGGTGATTTTATTTGTTTACTCTTAAAAGTATTCTTAACTACAACCTCCCCCCCCCCCTAAAAACAGAAGTATTCACGGAAAAAAATAAGTGATCTTCTCTTGCATTGAATTATTTTGAACTAATGTAGTCGGCATCACAGAATAATCATTTATTACTCATGGTCGGCCCATAATAAGCAGTTTGCAATAGGACCTATTATTATAGGTACATGCCTATCCCGGGGGTTTGAACATGTTTTTACGATGCACTTAATAAATACCTAAGAAGTTGGCGGTTCAGTTTAATGTTTAATTTATTTCTACCCCATGTGATGTGCGGATTTCAAAGATTGTTTCATTGAATTATAACAAGTAACTCTTCAAGGTCTATTCTCTCACTGTGTCTGTAAGTATATGCTCTTAAACGAAAGCTAAAATGGTCAATCGTTGTCGTAGTAGTCGCGGGGTTGACGACAATGAGTGGATATTTAAGATCACCAAGGGGGGCGGAGTTAGATAATGCTAATAAATTAACAACTACCTATGTAGGTATTTTAAAGCTTACAATCAGCAAAGTGCGTTGTACTGAATTTTAAAATTAATTTAAAGGTAATTTAATCTAATTAAATATTCCGAAACGCATCACTGACAGTGCAACAAAAGTGCTGAGAGCACAAAGCGGAATAACAACAAAAAGTGAAGAAAACACAATACATTTCTAGTTAATCTTTTGATTGAGAAAGTGTAATCTACTACTGGTCAGCTATTAGTAGCGAAGATCTCAGAGTCAGCTATTACACACCATCAGCAGGCTAACCAAGCCTAATCATCAACGATCAGTGTTTCCAGTAAAAAAAACAACTGCAAAATCAAAAATATTCTCAAGAACCACGTTTTTTTAGATAGCATCCTACATAGCAAAAAAATCTTTCTTTCTAATACCTACAATGTAATACTCACTCTAATTATAGGCTACACTTTGGATAGTTGATTTATTTACTGAACTGTTTGTTATTTAGAGCTTAATTATTTTAAACGGAAGTCCACCCATTTTCTACCTACCTACCTACCCGTTGGCGCTTTGCAACCACAGAAATTTAAAGTGCCAGTATGCTTTGAATAGACAAGCGGAAAAGGCGTCGACAAATTACTGTCATGGCTTTCACCTGTTAATTAGCTAAGTTCTTTTTTAAATATGATTATAGACATCTATGATAATTAAAGTAACTATGTAATTATAATGCTACCGCCCTTTTTTATGCTCAGAGATAAACGTGAGTAAATTTCAAAGAAATTGATAAATAATATTTTTTAGAAAGATCACAATATTGAATAATAAAAATTTAGCACTCTATGTTAGAATGGAAATGATCAAAAAGGACAAATCATTATTGGGGAATGTGTTTTTACTGTACTGATTGAGACAAGACTGCGTGATCACCTTGAAGTTGACTTTGTGGCAGGGGTGATTCATCTCCTATGGATTCAAACTTCTCTGTGCTCTCTTGCTTGATACAACGGCATGCGATCTTAAACATCAAGTTCTTTTCTTGTCTTTTTCACAAATTTGATTAGATAACTGTAAAACCAATGCCCTACCTGTTTTCTTTCAATTCATATTCAATTTGGTAGTGATAGTCCGCGCAAGGATTGCAATGGCCAAAACGGTATTTATAAGAAGAAGAGAATTACGAAACTAGAAACTAAGAAGAGAATCGTGAAGACAATTGTATGGAGCATAGCACTATATGGACCGGAAACCTGGACATTGCAAAAAAAAGACAAGAAGAAAATTGAAGCACTAGAAATGTGAATTTGGAGAAGAATACAACAGATAACATGGAAAGACATGAAGACAAATCAAGAGGTACTCCAACAAATCAAAGAAAAACGCAACATGTTGGAAACAATAATCAGAAGAAAGAATAATTGGATTGGACGTTGTCGATTTCTAAGGAAACTTGAAAAAGTAAAACCAACATCTGCTGGATATTGCAAATGTTGTTCTTGTGAGATAGATGTGTCAAAGGCTGGTATTGCAGCTTTGAGACAACAGTAAAGCATTAGGTTAGGCAACTTATCTTAAACATTTATTATACCTATTTGTTAAAATATTATTTGACTTCTATTTATATTATTATTCAGTTAAGAATCAAAGATCTATCAAACACGAGCTTTCTAAATCAGTTTGTCAAAAGTGATAAACTAGTACCATCCATAATCATCAATTGAGGCTGAAATTCGTTGGAGTTGGCATACAGCCTTTACCAGCAAATCATTCTCGTGTGAAGATGATTCAACTACTCTATTAATGAACATGATTCAAATATTGCTAAAATGTTTTCCTGTTGTAGGACAAGTTACCTAATAAATTTTGCTATTGGACCAAATTGCCAAAAGAAAATAGTTAAGTCTACTAAAAAAAAGTCTATACTCTGTTGCTTATGATGATGAAGCACATGGCTTAATCATGGTAATGGTTCGATATGTAGGTGACAAAATTCACAACGATATGCTGAAAACTGTACAAAGGCTATCGTTACTGCTATAGACAATGCAAATTTGTCCCGTCGATCCTGTATTTCGGACTCCTGCAATACAATGAGAGGTAAGATTCGGATTAGATTTAATTTTTAGAAGAAGAAAAACTAAGATTTGAAAAACAAAAGAACAGTTAAATTAATAAATCTTTGATTATATTTACACACAACTATTTTATAGGTGCTCACAATAGTGTTTACAAACGACTGAGAGAACTACCCGGCTTTGATAATATGTTGGACGTAGGAGGTTGTACTCTTCAAATGCATATCGAAAAGCTACTCTATCTGGTTTTCCTGAGATACCCGATCTAGCTGATGATGTGTATGCTTTCTTGATCGCAGTCATAAGCGTTAACATGAATTCCAAAAGGTAGGCTATAATTCACACAGAAACCTATTTTTTGTGATAAAAATGTTTTGTATATTATGTATTTTAGTTGCAAGAAGAATTTGCATGTGATGGTCACAAATTCCAGCGCTGTGTTGCATTAAGGTTAGTACAAAGTTTTTTTTATTAATTTATATATACAGGGTGAACCAAAAGATGGGCCGATTTTTGTGTATTTTAAGGAATTTTATTTTACATACAAATAATTAATTCAACATTAGTACAAGATTCAATATGATTATCAAAATTTTACATACAAATAATTTTTAATGTCCTCGATGTTTCAGCTGGTCACCTCCTTTTTCAATGAGCTCCTCCATCCGAAGTGTAACGGACTGGCATACCTTTCGATGTAACCCATCATCCCAGTTACTGGTATGTTGGACTTATGAGTGCATGGTCAGACCACACGGTTCATGGAATACATGGAATATGGTGTATTGGGGGTTCGATAAACCT
>JAUYWI010093153.1:0-12104 GCA_034780595.1 Parotoplana pacifica | reverse complement strand
TCAAGAAATGGGCAGGATCAAATGAACATTACACTTAACACTCAACAAGTTGAACAGTCAAAACCTTCAAATACCTTTGAGCAATTATAACATCGGATGGAAGGTGCAGTAACGAAATCCGTCCAAGGATTGCAATGGCCAAGACGGCATTTATAAGAAAAAGAGAATTACTAACAAAAACATTATGACTAGAAACTAAGAAGAAATCGTGAAGACAATTGTGTGGAGTATAGCACTATATGGAGCGGAAACTTGGACATTGTGAGAAGAAAATTGAAGCGCTAGAAATGTGTATTTGGAAAAGAATGGAACATGAAGACAAATCAAGAAGTACTCCAACAATTCAAAGAAAAACGCTGCATGTTGGAAACAAAATCAGAAGAAAGAAGAATTGGATTGGACATATAATACATGGAAAAGGAATGGTCAAATCAATTCTGGAAGGTCGATTTTTAGGGAAACGTGAAAAAGGAAAACCAAGAAAAGAGATGTTAGAAGAATTCAAACCAAACACCTATAGAGATTTGAAGGACCGGACAACAAACCTAGAAGGATGGAGAAAGTGGTTGCCATAGAATTGAACCTGCCTAATAACTGATTCTGCAGAACACACTATAAATAGATAGATAGTACTGCAAGATTTTAATTTATTATTTTTAAAAGCTTTCTGGTGTTTCTTTTTATTATTATTTTTTAATTTTGTATGTTTGCTGCAGTAAAGATTTCATTCTACATCTAGCATAATATTGGAAATGGATGAATCGATCTACCTTTTAATATAAACTTCTATTTTTTTAGTCGATCGTCCAGTTCTGATTCTAACAGTAAATCTCGAAAGGCTGGGACCTTAGGGGCCTCCATACATGGATCGAAGAGGAAGGTGGATACGAAAAGTGAGTGCTTTGTTAAATTAGAAAAAAATATATTTTCTGAAATGTGTGATAATATAAAACTTAAAAAAGTAAGAGTGGAATTTTTATTTTTCTATGCTTCTATAATTCACATTTTTTGTTTAAATCCTCCATTATACACTGAGGCCAGGGTTGACGGAACATCCCGATTTGACAGCTCTTTTAAATTGGGAGTCTGAGGGTGGTTAGGGGAGTAGGTTGTTAGAAGTTTAAGGATTTCAAGAGAATTCCTTTTGCATTCTAAAAGATGTTAAAGCAGATATTTAAAATACAGAAAACTGATCCTAAATTTTCTGTGAAGACCGCAACCCCCCATAAAGCACTCGTCCGTTCCTTGGGCCGTCTCGAGTAGAAACCCTGTAGAGTGTGAAGACAATAATCGGCGATATTTTTGCTTAATGTAAGATGTAAAATAAAATGGTATTATGTACATATATTTAGGAAATAAAAATATTTTATTCTGTTTTACTTCTATTAAACATACAATTTATTGTGTTACATCATTTTGCTGCACTCTGTATAGTAACACATTTTTGTCCAGGTCGTCCGTTGCCATACCGTCGCGAGCTCTCCCCCCTAGCAGCCCGCGATCATCAACGAAGTACAGCACAGTTGCCTTACAAAACTGCTGCTAATCCTGAGGTGCCGGTTCCACCGGCTGCTAAATCAGTCAATGTGGAACCTCCTCCATCGAAAGACGGTGCCCTTCCTGAAGCAGCTGCACGACCCGGAGTCAAGTTGCATATCCAATCCAGACAAAAGGTGTACAGTTAGTACTAGTTGATCTGTATACGTTAGCTTTATGGAAATATTCTATTTATATCTCTATGGTTATTAGCTTTCTTTTGTTTCCTATACAAAGACGGATTATTTTGTGTTTTGTATTTTTACATACCCACTGATAAAATATACTCTTTATGGAATGAACATGGCGCTCAAATTTTATTTTAATGAGCCAAAGTTGTATGCCATGAACTCTGCTTCCGGCGAGTAATTTAAGTTAGTTGATAAAATGGAGCTCAATGCACAATGCGTTACAATCAGTAATTCCACCATCAATCAAATACAGGAGGAGATCAATTCAACCCATTTGTTGTTAGACACGAGATTGTCAACCTCAACATGACCCAAGGAGAAATCAATCTATTTCGTGGACAGTTGGCAACTCGCTACTTTGTTTGCACGGTTGACTCTAGCGTCTTAATGGCACCTGGACTGTAATCCTTTCGAGTTTGCGCATTTCAATGTAAGCGAGGTGGCCGTCATGGAGAATAATCAGTGCATTGCTGGACAGCTGTTAATAGTAAATTTCACCGATAATCTCGACACAAAGCCGGCCTACTACCAGCTGCTAGAAGCATTTGGTGGTGTAGGTGAGCTTGCTTTTCTTCCACAGATTACAGAGGCCTGTACTAAAAAATTGTTGCATATTCGCTCGCATGATCTCTGTCACAGGGACATCGCTCTGCCTACTCATATTGGCAATACAACTTTGTCGCTACATTTAAAGCGGCAACCACTGTAATTGTCATGGCCTAATTTGACTCAAGAATTCAAATAAATAGGGACAAGAACATCATTGCTGACTATGCTGTCTAAGTTGCACAATGCCGAAATGAATACTGGTCAAATTATTGCGCTGGTAGGTCCTCGAACATCTGGTAATACCCATCTATCGTGGCGCAAAGGTGAACATTGGATGGCAGTCCTATAGCCTGTAGAAGAAACTATATCAATACGGTGTGTTTCTTTGATCCAGTTTCTCTGCTTATGTACACAATGAACCTGGAAATTAGTCAATGTTGAACCGTTAAACTTGAGGCAACCCTGATTGCCTTCAGACTACTCCCTTTCAAGTTCAAGCTGCTATGTATGTTGCGTGTGGTCCTCTTGTAATGTTTACTGTGTGCAAACTACCTCAATGGCGATCTGGTACGCCTTGCGCAATCAGAATTTTCTCTCCTTGGACGTTAATGAGAGAGAAATCTACCAATATTTTCTCAAGTAATCTAGTGCTACAGCCATTACGAGCCATTAAGGTACACTGTTAATCAGAGTGGAAGGAAACATTTCTTTAATGTTATTTGGACTCCTAAAATAGATGCCGAATTTTGTTCAGAATGTCCACTATATGGACTCCTATAGTCATAGAATTTTTATCTATGCGTGAAATAGGATGAGTCAAAGCCGTTGTGTTTTAACGTTGTGCTATTAATAATGAATATTTTCAATTCACTAAAAGCACCTATATGGAACTTTAGAGTATTCTTTTAAAAAAAATGTTGATTCAAAATAAAAAATAATTTACGTAATGCATTCACTTTATTATGGTAACCAATTATGTTGAAAGTATCCAGTTCCCATGATAAAAATTCTACAATTTATTTAAAATGTTTTTATTTAGGTCATACAACCGACAGGCTACTCCAAACGCACACTTGTAGATAAACGCCCTTCAGCCAATAATGCAGTACCATCCAGTAAACGGCCAAAGATGTCAGAGACTGACAACAACAGTACTATGGAAGCGGCTCGAAATAGCAGAGTGGTATGCGAAATATTTTTATCTGACTTTGTGTCTTATAATAGAGGATCATTAGTTTAAATAGTCCCTTATCGTTTTTTAGGATCTTGATCGGGATGTTATTACCTACCCAGACCAGGAGGCGATGGGTCACATGCAAGCTGTTGATGACAAACGGTATATTGTTAGAAAACCCTCAAGCTCTAACAAACGGTCTCATGCAGGTTAGTCTAAATAGACTTTAAACAGACTATTCAATATTGAAACGCACAAATCATTAAATTAATAGAGTCTGCTGGTTAGTCAGTTTCGAGAACTTGCTAATACCCCCATTGAAGTTCTAAAAACAAATAACGATTTTGACAAAGATTTACATTATTCAAAGAAATTGGTTGCAATCGAAATGTCACCTCATCACCATGAACCATATAAATGGCGCCATAGTAAGCGAACTTCTTAAATTGGGCAAATATATAAGAATTTATTGTTTTTACGTTTCTAGGTATTGACTATTTATGTCTATTGTTGAAGAATACCATAGAATAATTTGTGTAGATTATAATAGAGAAAACTCGTTTCTATGCAAATAGGCATTGTTTTTATAGAAGAATTTATAAATATGAGGTTACATGATCCATCGAACTTTTAGGACGAATGGAACCCGAACAGCGCAGTCATCATCACAATCCACAACAACAGCGGCATATTGGTTCCCGTGGAGGCAACCAGTACAATCCAGACCCTGGACAGCCACGCCACCATCATCACCACCAAATGGGACATGGTGCTGATTCAAGACGTTCAACCGGGCCTTTAGCGACGGCCTCTGGTCGTTACCCTCCCGAGAAGAACAATCGTGGTGAAAGAGATTATCACGGTCGTGGCGGTGCCGAAGTTGGAATGGGTATGCATCATCGCCGAGACATCAAACAGGTAGCTGGAGTAAGCCGCACTGATAAGCGTGGTCCAACCATGGACAAGATGGCCCATCGTACTGGCAGAGAGGGGCCGCCACATCATCGCATTCAGCACCATGGTCGTCCTGCTGTGGCCACTGAGAGTTCACATGCTGGTCCAGTCAAGTCCGATAAAGGTGGTGGAGAAGGCGGTGAGAAGAAGAAGACTGCAGTGCGTCGACGAGAAGAGCTGATGAGGCAGTTGCAGGAAGTTGAAGATGCTATTGCTAAGAAAAAGGCAAAAATTGATGGTGGACCTGCAAAATAAATTTATTGTATTCATCGTTACAATGACACCAAGATGTACAGAAATTAATAATTCCGAAGTTCTGTTGAATGAACTGATAAATTATATGCAATTAGTTTAGCCCAAGCATTTTAAATGATCTACACTAGAAGCAATGACTAAATAACATGGCGAATGACTTGTCGTGATCCTTTTATGTTGGGTTGTATATACAAATATATATATATAGAGAGAGAGAGACGATCAGTTGTTGCATAATGCTAATGCTATGGTTTTAAGTTTATTTAAATTCTTTTACATAATATGTGATTCAGTGATTATCTTCTTGTTTTCGGATATTTTCCGTTAATATTTATATAAGAAAAGGAATAACCATACCCACACTCTGCGGATGACACTATTTTTAATACATAATGTATAAGTAGTAAGCATTATGAGGTATAGTTAGAATTTCAGATTGTTTTGAAATTGATCGTTTAAAGAAAGAAATTTAATTAAAATGAAGTGACCAAACTTTACTTTTTACGTGTACATAAGAAATATTTTCTCATTTGTTTGATGATGATCTTGATAAAATAGATGAATCTAAGCTGTCAGTTATATTTTGTATGGAACAATCTGTAATCCTTTGGATTTTGTAGGAGCTCTCTTTTCCGATTAGTAAACTGATTTAACTATGGATAAATTATTTATTTACGAATAGATAGGTGATTTTAGTCATGGAAATTGAAGATACAAGTGGTAGTTAGTTTAAAAATTGTAGAAAAATCTATTACAATTTCTATGATTATGATTACAATTCACTTCTTTCGTCGGTTATGGTGTTCTATTTTTCAAATTAGTTTTGTAGTGAATGAAAATTATTATTGAAATTAAGTTGATTTTTCCATAAAAAGACACTTTGATTCACTCTATTCAACTTTAACAACAGATGATTAACAAAGAAATTTACTGCACAGTAAAAGTCTTTGGGGATACAGATAACTAAACAAAGTTAATAATTTCCATTTGTTTTTGACCCAGTATAGTAATTAGAATTCTTTTTTCATGTGATACAATGCAATTTTATAACTATATGTCTACAGAGATTTTAATTTTTAAGGGGTCAGAGATATTGCTAGACATTTCACACAATGTTAAAATAATCATCAAAAGAAACCTCTGACCTTCATTTACTCCCTGCAGCAATAGGATTTTTATAGCACTTAGACAATAATTCTTTTGCCGTTTAATTTTGTTCAGTAGTTAATTTTGTCATAACTTAAATATCTTTGAAATAAGTTGCCAAAAATACTGTAATAATCCATTCTAAGCATTATTTTTTGATTAATTGTTTTTATTATTTGAAGTTGTAAATTAAATCTGCCGCCCATATGAAAAACCGCGTTACGTCTAATATGACTATTTTGGTAAAATAGAAAATGCTGTTTTTAATATCTCGGATACTATTAATCGGATTTTTTAATAAATGGTTACATAAAATTAAAAGATAAATTTAGTGTGTATACTTTTATATACTAATAAATATTGTTTTGAAATAAAATAGCTAACGCGATTCTGTCTTTGATATTTGTGCTTTGTTGGATGTAACGCGATATGCCTTTGAAGCTTGCATATATTTCATTCACTGCAAGGTTAGTTTAAAAACCAATTTATGCATACGAGTATACTTCACCAAGAAATATATTTTTTGATTCCATAAAATGCTTCTCATAAAGTAACAAAATTAGAAAAATAATATTGTTACATAGGTTTAAAAAATGTTTTTAGTATACAAAAATAGAAAGAAATCAAATTATCAGTAGAATATGTATGTATGTATTAGAGTAAAATGTAGAAAATCGTAAGATTTACGTGTATAAAATATAGATGTTAAGAAATAAATACGTTATAAATACATAATAATTCATAAATGACACAGATATAAATCAATTATGAATATCAAAAATATAATATGATAAAAAATATACAAAATTGCACAAACTGTTATTCACTTAATCACCACGAGATGGACCTGTATTGCAGCGTGAAGGTTTTTTTCTCTCCAGAAAATGGGTTTGTCAAGAATTACCTTCTTTTTCTTTTCGTTCACACCTGGGAGCTTGCTTGCTTGGTAGCATTTCTGAGACAGTTGAAGCAATGCTGAACAGGTCCAACTATGTGTATTGATCTTCCAGGTCTCTTGACATCATTCTAGTCTATTGTAAAATAAAATATGAGTTTTTGGTGGTGTGCACATAATATTAATATTGTTTTGGGTACACTATATATTATTATTTAAGGGATTTACTTATTCCTGTCTGAAATTTAATTAATTTGTTGGTAACCAGGTCCAACAATTGAGATATACTTAAGTTTATGATTGATATCTGTTTCACCTAATGCTAATCTCGTTTCGCCTAAAATTGTTCTTATTTACACCAAAACCAAGAAAAATTGGTTTTCCAATTATTAGGTTGTAAGAGATTTTAATGTTTGTTCAGACAGTAAGCGTTGATCTGAAATATTTGTTTGTAGTTCTTATAACAATTAAATAAATAAATCAAGTGGGGTTCTTAACTTTTATCACCATCCTTCGGGTCAGTTTCTGGTGCAAGTAGAGTGTTTCTGTGTTACCAATGCTGTTATACTTATACCATACTTGAGCATTAAGTACGAATTTTTTTGGTAAGAAAGCTAGATATAATTCTTCTGATTTCTATATTTTTTGCATCATTTCCCATTAAATGATGATTAGGCGAAACAAGATTTGTGTAACCGTTGGGTACATACTTTAATTTATATATTAAGCTAATTTGAGCCTAAATTTGGTATTTTAATGTGCATTATTTATTATATCAATAATTATTTGTGTGAAGACAAACATTATAAATTGTAACTAGGATGTTTGTGTCATTTGTAATGCGATGGACGTTACGTAACTTTTATCCAACATTGTGAGCAAACTAATATGAATTTTAAAAATAATTTTAACACAAGGTGTAGAATAAAACTCTATGTAAAAGTAAAAATTGTCAGTTTCGAATTTTTGTACGTAACACGATTTTGCCTGTGGGCGGCAAAAATGTTGTAAAAATTATTACAAAACATGTTTCTATTGAATATTTTTGCTTGAATTTTGAGGGAAAGGGCGGAAATGCTGACTGAAATAAAGCCAATAATACTAGTTTAGCACTCGATTAAACTCTAACAACACAAGATCTAAGCAATTTGGTTTCCAGTGTACCTGTGTGTTTGTGTACCTATTTGAAAATTGTTTTTCGTTGATAAAGTATCAAGCATACCAAGATTTATTTTGATCAAAGCTAAATTTAAAAAGTTTTATGTCATTTTTTATTAACCCTTGTCTGATAAACCTCTAAGCTATACGCCTGATAAAGGGATGTGTGCACCCCCCACAGAAAATCATACTTCCTGGGGCTGAATTGGACTTAAAATGGTACATATGTAGGTATTTTGGAATGTTTTTTTGAGGGTAAATGATTTTTTGTTAGAAACAAATCGATAACAGGGTGATCAAGAGCCGATGAGGTTATGGAGGGCCAAAAATTAAAGTTTGTCTGACTTTAAATTTGCAGTGTAGACATTCAATAATGCAAATCCATAAAAAAATTTAATGTGTGTGCCAAAAATGATCCTTTTGGCCAAATTACCAAACTTCCTATTATGTTCAAATTTAAGATTTAGAATTAGGAAGGCATAGGAAATAATGTATTAGAAAATTGGATGATTTACATTTTTGGTTGGTGGTCTATGAGGTCCACCATATGTATTTTATCATAATAATGGCTCTAAATGGTGTTTTATGACATTTTGCATCATTTTTAGTCATTTTTCAATGAAAATGCCTACTACCCTTAAGGACATTGTTTGGCGCATTTACAGCTATTATAAAAAATCGATCCAATAAATATTTTAAAATTTGGTCTCGAGTTGCACCCCGGGCACAGAAATCAATATTTTCAAAAAATTTAATATACATATGTCATAGAATGAAGTAATTATGTTATGTTACTAATTATGAAATACATTAACTGCAAAAATAAAATTCTGTAAAGCACTCGGCAATGGTCAATATTTATAATGAAATTTTCTACAATGCTTAAGCACTTGGTTTGGAACACTAGTAGCAATTTTAAATTCTATCTGCTTAATATACACCCCTGGTCAAAAGTTTTGCCACACCCTATTTTTTAAAATTAATTTTCACTCAACTGATTCCTTTTTCTGTAATTGCTAAGTTAGTCTGATGGGCAGAATTGCAGTCAAGAAGTTTCTTCTGACTCCCCACCATCGCCGTTTACGTCTAGAGCGTAGAAACTGGACTACAGCTGACTGGAAGCTCATTTTTTCACTGATGAGAGTCCAGTACATTTGGTATCTGGATATCAGCAGCACTATGTGAGACGTAGAGGTGGTACAGCTCTTCATAGACAACACATCCGGCCTACAGTACATTTCTCAAGTGGTTGCATCATGGTTTGGGGTGGATTCAGTGAGAATGATCCTCGTCCACTGGTCAGAATTCAAGGAAGACTGAATGCTGCCGCCTACCAAGAGATCATCAGCGACAATGTCCTGCCGTTTGGAGGGCGTGATCGCAGCTCGTTGGAGGCTCCACCAAATACTGAAGAATGATGCATTATCTCCCCCCATTCCATTGAGAACTCGAAATCGGTCCTCTTCAGGACCAACCTCTCATTGATTGATTTCACGTAGCTCCTAGTGGACTACTAAATTCATTTTAGTTCAGAAAATTAAATTAATTACAAATCTATGGCAATTACAGGAATCAGTAGAATGAAAATTTATGAAAACAATTAGAGTGTGGCGAAACTTTTTTTCAATTTGTTTGGCACAAAAATCAATATTTTCAAAACTTGTAATATAAATGATATATTTGAAGTAATTGTTACACGTTTAACAAATATGAACCACATAATATCTAATAATAACTACAGGAATACATTTTTAATATAAAAAAAACTTCAAAAATTGAATGATAGTGCTGGCCCACAGTTGATGAAAAAAAAATTTAATTCAAAAGTTGTGGGAAAAGTGACAACCAAAATTTAAACTCAATTGGATTTACCGGATTCCAATATGTGTTATGGTGCAGTGTAACCCCCCTATCAGTTAATGGTTAACATCCAGAGATTTTTTTACATAACCCCCTGTTGTCACAACAAAATATACCCCGTGGTCACAGCCCCCATAGGATTTCATCCTTCCCATTATTCATGTGGGTTGAAATTTGGTAGACAGGTAGTTTGGATAGATTCATCAACATTGTTTTTGGAAGCCAATATTAGTTCCAAGCTATCGGCCGATGACGTCATCAGGTCTAAAAAATGAAGCTTGTCTGACTGACTTCCAATTTGGTGATTAGGTCTACTAGGACCTTACTAATACAAATCCTGAAAAATATTGATATTTGGACTAAAATCACTTAAGTATCCTTTTTGCTGCAACCTGCAATTTATAACTTAGAAAAGCTATCTAAAACAATGTTTATATTTTAAGATGGCTCATTTTTATAGTTCCTGAGATATGAGGATTAGCAGTAGGGCAGATCCATTAATAATTGATTAAATTAATTATTTTCTAATGCAAGTTAATAATCGAAAATGGTTTATGATAGCTATTATTAATGACTTTATATATTTTTTAATGGCAATTTTGATTGTATATTTTTACTTGGCACACTAATAAAGTAGGTATCAGATAATAGTACATTTATGCCAAATTTGAATTATTCTCAATTTTATCTAAATATTATAGGATTTTCAGAAGTGGCTATATTTGATAACTTTATTTAGGGATTTTTGGCATATCAATTCTTTTTTATATGATAAATTAAATGTTTTTAAAAATGTTGGCTCAAAGTTGCATCTTATACATAAAAACCAGGAATATATGGTACCTAAATACATTGGCAATAACAATTTATCAATATTTGACTACAGATTCGATTTTCATTTGTATAAAAAGTACATTTTGGTCCAACTTTGATTTTTACAGGGCCGTCGGGTGACTGGGTGGGTCAGAGATAAAAATTTACTAATTGAAATTAATTCTAATCGGTTAAAACGTTTTCGAACACTTTCCGATTATCCCATTGTACCCCCTTGTAACCACGAAGCGTAATTCGTACAACGATACATATATGACTCACCAAATTCAAATGAAGATGAAATGCAAAAAAGAATTATAATGGAGCTATCTTCATTAAAATCTCAAATAGCTTCTCTACAGAAAGAAATATTTTCTAAAAACAATGAAATTGTCCATATTCACAAACAACTGACTGAAAAAAAATCAGTCCCAAACAAACAAGTTGTTATCTTAAAAAACAATGACCAACATGATATGTTACCTCAACCTCAAATATGTGTAAATGCTATAAATAGCAAACTATCTCCTGAGCAGCACATATCTCAAAGTGACATTGAATCAATTCATGACCACAGAGAAAAAAAAGGACCAATGGTACTAAAATTCAAAACTATGGCAACAAAAGTGAAAGTTCTGAAAAATTTGAAACATGACAAAAACTTTGTAATTAAAGACTGTCTTGAAATCCATGCTATTAGGTTGAGAAAAAAAGCTATAAGCCTTAAAACTTTAAAATATAACTTTGCAATTTACCAATGATTCATATTAACAATTATGCTATTTATAAACTATATAATTTGTAAATTGATCTATAGATACTTACTATATTTGTTAAATTAATATTAGAATAAAAAATAAATAATAATTTTTGCAAACTGTACAAGTTACACAATTTATAAATGGATCTATATAGATACTACCTTTTTTTAATGAAGGTTAGAATAAAATATTAGATCATAGATTAATTAAAATATTCATATTTGCAAACTACAAAGGTTATACAATTTATAAATAGTAAATTGCCCAAGTTGAACTATTTTTAAATGGTTGTTCCATTTTAGAATTTGCAAAATGTATGTTTCCCTAATTAAGTGTCTCTTAATACAAAATAGATAGTAATAAACTACTAAAATGTTGCTCATGCCCACATCATGTCTATTAGACATATTTTGCACACTTCAAACCTGTCATACCTTACTAAGGCTTTTGTATGCCAAAAATTTTACCTTGATAAAAAAACAAATTTGAGCCCAAACAAAAGGTTTAGCTGGTCAGATAGAGATTTGGTGATATAATTCAAAAAGAGTTTGGTCTTAAGAAGTTGCACAACCTGACATATGACATGAAATGGTTCATCCTATGTTAAGAGCCTATTGTATCTTAGAAAATGGTATTTTTTACCATTTATCCATAGTTGACTATTGGCTTAAAATTATGGTGGATGAAGCCACCAAAAACAGTGAGAAGAAAGGCTTGAAAATGAATGTAAGAAAGACAAAAACAATGCTGATAGCAAGAGAAAGAGGCCCAAAGATTAACATCAAAGTAAATGGAAACATCCTTGAACAAGT
>JAUYWI010093142.1:0-12104 GCA_034780595.1 Parotoplana pacifica | reverse complement strand
TAAAATAATAAAAGTCACGGAAGGGCAGTTTCCAATCTACTTCACAGCTTGTTAGACATTATTCCAAATACAGCTGGTGTACATGTGTACCCCACAGTAGGCTTTAACCGTTAAAAATATAATGTAAACGTCTGGACATTAAGAATTTATGCTGTGTCCTATTAATATCTTCACAAGAAAAATTTCCCACCTTTAGTTTTTCCTCCTTTAGCTCTCGCATAGAAATCCTCAAAGTAATGTGCCTGTGCAGCAGAGGCATAGCTGCCATAATTAGCCGTTGCTGCAGGATAGAGGTACGAAGGTGTACGCGAATAGCAGCCAGATGCCGGGCTTGAACCTAAATTACCCAAATGGCCCGAGCCAGCCGTGGCACCGCCGAGAAAAGCCTGTGCTCCAGATGCAGCTGCTACAGAACACGCATTTCGCCGTTGTTGACTGGGCCATCCCGAAGGTGGCCAAAAGTACTTGAAGTTTTCCATCTCCATTGACATATGGGCAATTAGTTTCAGGAAATAATCTCAACAATCAGGCTTTTCAACTGTCTGTTATTAAAGTGGTCAAGTGTGACGGGACGCTGTGTAAATTCGGTTTTTAACTCGACAAATAGTTGAACTTCTAAAAAAACTCGATTCAGTAGAGCATTGAGATGTGAGGTGTTCGAATGATAATATTATGCAGATTTAGGAATGCACCACAATTTGTGCTCTACCAGTGTCTAGTTTCAAAGACTTATTCTACTGCAACAGCTTTGGAGTGGATTTACATAAAATGGGTAGATCAGCTTCACATTCAAAGACTGTTATTTATTAAATCAGAATCCGACCTAGACGGTAGTAGACCTTTTGATGCAAATGACCAACGTATTTAGTTACTTTTGAATAATGAATACAGATATCAACAAGTTATATTTGTGCGTGTTGGTTGATGTTGTTGTTGCCTGGATTATTCGTCAGATTTCATTCAGAGTTAAAGCGAGCGAGGATAATCTTACAACAAATCTACTAAGAATGGTTTTTACCTCTCTGAAATGATGAGCTTACAAAAATGATTAAAATCTGAAATTTATCATTGCGCTATTCTAATTAGAGTCTACGAACGCAAGAAAAACACAAGTACAGGAAGCTCCAGGGATGGTTTGCTCAACAACTATAATTTTTACTATTTCTATTATTTGCTATTTGGTTTGTTGAAAAAGCAGAAGACAGATATTACGGCCGACTAGCACAGGCAGCAGCAGAAGTAGCAGCAGCAGCAGCAGCAGTTATCGTGTTTACATTCTGGTTACCATCTCTGGATGAAATTTTGAACTGCGACAGTCTGGCAGTCTTGTGGCAGGAGACAGCAGATAGGAATTAGGGATAACTGGGGAAACCAACCGGAGAAATGGTAGGATTTAGCGGAAACCAATGATTGTGCGATACCGACACTAGTTTGAGAGTTCCGAAGCAACCAATGAGTTTCAGGGTTGACAAGATCCATTGTTTTAGTCAACTGAATTCTTAGTAGAGGTACTTGAGAGGAAATATAAAGAACCGTTCGCTTATTTTTTTACAAAATAACAAACTCTTTCCCTGATAAACGATGACATCGAAATATTTTGACATTTAGTATAAAAACAGTGGGAAAAGCGAAACAAATTGAAGTGTTCAAATTATTTCCGTTTTCTAGATTGATTTAGTTGACCACACTTGACTGATAAAAACCAATGATGAAGTAGCGTGAATGATTAGATAAAAAGTTGATTAGAAATAGCTCCAATATTCGACTGTTGCTCTTTTTTTAAATACGTTGATTTAAATAAAAATACATAATATTAGAATTATCACCGATTTTTATCAAGCAAAGAAGAAAAACAAAAATGAATCTGTTTCAGATTTTCTAGTGATATGCATGAATGAGTAATACTTACTGTTTTGCTGAAGGAGCAATTCCGGTTTTCGTATTTGATATTTAGCAATACTTGTTACTTAATTTTTAATAAATAGAAATATTTATTTTTCGTTTTGAATGAGTAAAAGTATAAAAACTAAGTGATTTAGGTATATACGTAAATTAGAATGTTATTAAAAAAAACTAATTAAAGTTTAACCAAACCCACGCTAATGAATGAATGAGACCCCTTTTGAATAAGGCACACTAAGAAATGGACTTTTGTAAATAGAAATGATTAAATGTGTTCTCATTTATCTATCTTTCTGTGCCATAAAGAGTTCATATTTTTTCATTACTGGGATGACACCCCAACCGCCACTAGTGAAAACTTTCTGGATCTTTCCTTTTTGATTAATTATGAAACTTTCATTTTCAACTTCCACACCCACACACTATCTAGTTTATGACAAAAGAAAACTATTAATTTGTCATTATATGCTCATCATGTACCACATTCTATCAATTTTCTTATCAATTACTTTCCAGTTCTACAAAAACCTCAAAACTCTTTTGATATTGAACCTATAACAGACATCAAGCGGTGTGAAAATCTTGTGTTAACATTAACTTAAAAACAAGATTTGATTTAGCAAGACATTTGCTTAAAAATTAAACCATATTTATATTTAAAATTAAGTTTCTATCATGTAGATTTTAACTAAGCTTGTCCAAAGAAATGGAAAAAGTAAGAGCATTTTGCACATCTACATTCATATTAATCCAATTTATTTCACAATTATCTTAATGCTAAATACAACAAAAAACACTTTTGACAAGAAATCTAAATGCTATTTTATCAAGAACGTCCTTGCATTTTATATAAAGTAGATTTTCACTAATCTATGTGTATAGATTTGGCATAAACTTTCCGCATGATGCCAATTGTAGAATAATGCAATGTTAATAATTATCTAATCTTAACTTTGCTTAACTGGTATAAAAATATACTCAAGTTGGTACCACGTATCTATTCCAAACAGTATTTCTCTATGCCATCCCAACTTTCCCTAAACAATCACGATGATTAACCATGTGGAACAGAAGTTGATTTAAAATGTCTACGCGGCCCACTGAACATAGATTCGCTTCAGAAGTTTATAGCAACAGCTTATGATACTCAAACACTAAAAATTACCTTGGTCAGAAGTTTCTCTATTTCATCATGTTAGAATTAATCTGACTACCATCTAAAACACAGTGGCTTAGACACTTAGAGCAACATGGGCCCGCTATTTGGAGAACGCTACAAGATCACAATAGACATGCTTATTCAAAACATCTTTCGCTTGTTCAAAATAGTTCATATTTGCAACTCTCATCGAGTTAAAGAACCTGAAGGTTTGCTCCTCTCTAGAGATAGACACTGCCTAAAAAAACATTCAAGAAAAACCCGAGAACAAAAACCCCAAGAAAAATGGAAAGCATTTTGGATTAAAGATGGAGAATAGTTAGCAACAGAAAGTTGACTAACAGAGCAACAAGTTGGGGATTAATGCATTTCTCAATGGTCAAAATCTGTTTTGAACAGGTTGTTAGTATTACTTGAAAAGTGATGCAAAACTTACCATCATTTTCTTTTTCGAATGCCGACTTTTTGTCACCTAAAAAATATTAAACAAAACTGAGTAAATAAAACATCTTTAATTTAGCCACTCTTGAACCCTTTGTAGAAAATTAAAAGATGTTGAAGTTTGGACTGAATACGTTTTAAAATCCCCAATAGCTTACATATAAAGTGACCTCATCTGATAAGAATATGCTTTAAGATTTGAAATCAGTTGATTATAAAAAAATATCTGATTTATAGAAAACATGAATTGATGTGAAATTTCAACTACGTGACTTCACTTTCCAATCAACACACTTACATAATCGATAACATAGTAAAGATTATGCTTACTATACCAACATAAACAGAAAATGTTGAATGGTCTCAAGGTTATATTATTAAGAATAACAAAATTATCTGAATATTACGAAAATTGTAGTCTTTAAAAAAAGAATTATAGAAATCCAAACATTGATAAAATTTCTAAACAAAAAACGTTCATTATCTTTACCAAAAAAAATTTGGAAGGAAAAAAAGACTACAAAACCTTGCTACCATGAATATTAGCAACAATTAGAAAAAATAAGTATAATCTTATGTTAGTTAAATGATATAATATCCGATGAAATGCTTACATTAATTGTAGAAATTTTAGATCCACCTAGGATTACTGATCACTTTTATCACAACAATACACATAGTACTTAGCAAATTGAACAATAACACGTAACAGAAAATTTGCTCTCTTATATATTCCGAGTTGTTCAGATCCAGTTGTGGTTAGCCATTTGGCAAGAAGTCTGCTGGAGTGTGGAGATGCATAGCTTCCATGCAGGAACATGCAAGACTGCTTGTAAGAAACGCTCAAGATCACATAGGAACGCCCTGATGCACACGAATCGTCCCGTCGATTCATTTGTACTGTTTTTAGGCTCGTTCTCCAAGAATTGTTTAGCCAAGGTGAGCTGCTAGCTGTACTCAGTGAGTCCATGCATGAAATCAATACATTCCTTATCAAATAGTGCTAAATGTCGAATGTTTTTTTGTGGTGGTGACGAAATGCTAAGCTAATAGAGCATGGACAGAACAGTGGAGCGTGCTGTGTACTTATACATTTATTGATTGAACGGGTTGTAATAATACCTGGAGCCCCACAATTGTTATGAATCATTTGGTGGCCTGTGACAATGTGACCTTTATGTTCAGTTGATATTGAATGCTTGACTACATATCACATTTTATAAAAGATACATTAGTATAAAAAATTATTGAAATGAAGAAATTATAGGCACAGCCATGACTATCCACAATTGAATCTCATTTCAATGAGAAATAGAAGCAATATTATAAAAATATTTTTTCAATGTCAGCAGTAAGTTTTCCGATATCTAAATTTCAATGTAGAGATACTAATATGAAAGAAATTTACTTTATAATTTGTACTAATTATGGGTGCAACTTAATCGATATAGCAAATTAACATACTTACAAGGTTCTGGGTGAGGGAACTCTATTATAAGATGGACATAGATAATGATACGTAAGCATAAAATCTACCAACACAATAATTGTACAATACAGAAACAGTTCCGGTCAAGTATGAAACGTTCCGCTAGGCTACGCTAGACTAGTCCCGGTAATTTTCGGGCACTTAACTAGGTCACGGTTCACACTTTCTGGCATGTTCCACACCAGTGAAGCTAGCACGCCCAGTCTATTAGAGCAATAATTATATACTCTTTTTAATAATTGTTTACTAACTATACAAAAACAGTAATAATTAATATAAAACAAAATTGAAACATACCGTGAGTATCATGTTTCATTCTGATTCGTATCTCAAATGGAATCGGAGAGTTCCTCCGTCGATGCCTTGAATTCCGAGAAAGTTGTAGTTCCCACCGAATCTCGGTCAATTGAGGTTGAGCTGAACAAAGTTGATGTTGGATACAAAAAGCTGATGGGTGTAGCTCTATTTTGGCCCTACATGAACCAAGGATTACGGATGTATAATTAAATAAATAGTATGCACTCCAAGATACATATACAGTAGTTAGTCAATTTCTGCTTCCAAAATAAACAATATAGTCAAAAGGTAGTGATGCTTGACGATCTATTAGTTATGATACCTTAAAGAGTGCATGGATTGTCTGTGGCACCAACAATAGTTTTGGTGTTTTCTCGACACACTTGATTGATATCTGGTAAAAAGTGGTGTTTGGTTTTGTAATTGTTGCAGTTGTCTTATATAATAACCTACATTAACTTGCTTTTAATTTTTCAGTCACTTAAAAAAATATTACAATGAAGAGTTAGGTCTACGGTATTTGCAGAGACAAGCTGATGGTGTTTCTGTGTGCTTCGCAAATTGCAATGCACACTGTTGCTCTCAGCAAAGCTGCTATAATAGCTTTTTGCTTTTCCAAAAATAATCAATCAAAGAAACCAAAATGAAATAAAGTTTTCTGGTCAATCTACTACATCTGTATCTGTCATCTTTTAATATAATTATATATACATAGGTAATATGGCTCTGATTTAAAATTGTGTGGATTGCACCTTATATGAGACACCACCAGGTCTTACCGTAGGTGATGAAATCTACCATTATTTTAACAATTTCAGAAAAGATCATCATACTGATAGAGCTATGTATTATTAAGGCAACATTGATATTATATTTTATCAGACAATTAGGTAGGTACAAGTCTTGGATACTGAGAAGACGTGAAAATAAATTTAAGATGAAATAAGAAAGAATTTCGGCTACCAACAAGTAGTTATGGCATATTGAGATGAGTAGCTGTTTTATAACCAGCATAATTTATAAAAAGAAACACAATTTAATTCTTTATTACATACACACTAGCTACCTTATGTATACTCATCCTGAATATTTTTTTAAATTATATAAAAATCAAAAGCAAGGCAATGTTGATATTTATTACCTACCTAAGTGCACAATTTATTGATATGAGATTTATAGCAACTAACTCGTTTCACAATATTATATAATGATAATAGTAACCAATTACATCATCCTCCGGATATTATAATGCCAACTGATTTAAAGACAAACGATCTGGCTAACCTCAATAATACGGAACTTATTAAGAGTAAATACCGCATGACAACTAGTGATATCTAAAAAATAACAACACACAATTACACACTGATTTTTGTTTTTGTAAAAATACGAAATTAAAAAAAATATATATAGTCAACTATTTTGTATCAATATAATAGACTGAAATCTTTTAACTATATGATCAGGCTCTAGTTATTCACATGGTATTAGCGCCTATTATGGTGTTAGCCATGTATTTACGAGTTCCACCTCTGATTTGATTCAAGAAGCTGCTTCTATAATTGCACCCCCGAAATCCACATAGGTTTAAAATATGCATCATAATAAGCTTTAACTATCCTCTGGACATACATGTGTTATAAGTCTGTGTGGGGATAGACACCAATTGTGACTATATCTGATCGTATTAGAATTCGAATAGATCTGTTTTCCTGTTTTCTATCAGGTTTGATGGACTCATGAAACCGTTGAACATCTGTTTTATTAGTTAGTTAGGTATAGTTACGATTGCACTTCCTTTATTCTTCTTATTAAATATAGCATAGAAAAATAATGATAAATTTAGAAATATTAAAATAACTGTCTTTTATAATACTACTATACTTTATGTTAAATAAACAGTGTTGTGTTATGCTAATTAGTATACAATAAATAGTAAATAGTTAGCTCATTATCATTTTCAGTCACCTAATGATATTAGGCCTTTGAATTTCACCTAAAATTAACTGGGTATATTTGCATTCTATGCTTAATTGTAAAATGACACAATTGATTCTGTGTTTATATCCTAATTAAAGTAATAATATCGTACGTGTAATGTAATTTAAATTTTTAAAGTAATAAAAGAACATTATAAAAACTTTACACATTTACATAACCGCGGGGACAATAAGAACAATAATGCAACAAAATCAAACACCATCTGCGTGAAAGATTTGGTAGCAACTTCCTTTCAACTACCCCGATTGAGGTATTTTATTACCCTAACCCAGGTAGCAGAACAAATAAATCAACCTTTCTAAATTATAATTATTTTTTTACTAAAACAAAAGTGACGGCGTTGCGGAACACTGGTCAGGTTAAAATAAAGGATCAAAGTTGACGATTTAAAGTTTCTGCATGACAAAATTCCAAAATGTGCACTTGCATTCAGCTCTCGATTTCATTTAGCTAATTATACTTCTGACAGAAAACGGATGGCTTGTTCTACATAAGAATTAATTAGACAAAGATATAATAGAAAATTTTACAGAAAAATTATAATAAATCGTATCGGTTACGTATTCTTATTAAAATTGGTAATAGAATGGATAATATAGGCAGCATTCTTAACGTTATCAACTGTAGTTGACCAACCAGCGTCAAAACCATATGATAATTATTTATGGTCAAATCTTTATGGCATGATTCTTTTCAAATATCAAAGTGACAACCTAAATAAAAACCTGCTTTTATTACACGATACGCATCAGATGCTTTTAACATACAACAGCATTGCCTACTGAATGTTATATTGTAACAAACGACAACATAATGTAAAGTATCACAATACCATTTTTACTGTGTTAGAGTATGTAACTATGTTGTACTCTTATTAATAAATTATTAAAACTAGCACAAAAACTTACTTGTCCTCAGAAATATAATGATAGGTCGCTCTTCTTTTTCTATGTATAAATTAATTGTCTTCTTGGAAGGAAGAGGTATAAAAAAAAGTAAAAATATACAAATTATAAAATAATGACATATTGATAAATATTTTGCATAATATCTAGCTAGGCCTAAATGGTAATAAGCCATTAGTTCCACGAGCTACCAAGCCTTACCAGAATTTTCTAGTAAGATTTCGAAAATCGTTCATATTTCGAAATCTACCTCAAACAATTTAAAAATAATACAATCCTCGTCAAAAAGAAACGAACACCTTGAATTTTTACATTTTATTGTTACCAGAGGAAAGTATACGACCAACAAAGTACTCAACTTTCCAATGACCTATGTGAAGGTTATATGAAAGTTTTAACTTTGTTGGTCGTAGGTATACTTTGCTCACTGTCCCATTACTTAAAAGTGCAGCCTCTTGGATTTTCATATTTACGTCACTTTTAACCGACCAAAATAAAATTAAAATCTTCACACAACCTTTACATATGGTCATCCGACAATTACATACATTTTTTTCTTTGTTGGTCAATACTTTTTCTCATGTAACGGTAAAAAAATTAAAAAAGTAAAACCACTAAGGGGAGCTCATTTCTTTTTGTCGGGGCTGAGAAAAATATAAGACCAACTATAAATTGAAATTTTAACACAACTTTCCTATATTGTCATTGGATAGTTTTGTAAATTTTTAACTTTGGTGGTCGTATATTTTTCTCACAAGCGACAGTTAAAAAACCTTTAAAATGTGAAAATCTAGGGGCCTTGTTTCTTTTTGCCAAGGGTGAACTTATCTTATTGATATTTTATATTTATTTAGGCCCTATATTATATTCTACATAATCCAATTTTAGTCAATTATTTTGAAGTATGACTTTTAGGGCAACAAGGATTACAAAATAATGTTGTGTGGAAATTAGTTAGTTATAAATAATAGAAACTGGATTTTTCATTTTAAACATTCCTAATAATGAAAGATATAAATTGTTGTTTTCTTTAAAAAAAATCGGCGTAGGAAGTCATTGTTAATGTTTTAGCATTATGGAATAATTATTAAAATTACCCACCGTTTAAGATGGATAAGTTTGTGACTTAAAGGATAATGTATTAGTTTTATCTACCTGCTGTTCTTGATATGTCCACTCTCACATCATTCAGAATTCCCCATGGACAATGCAAAAGTGAGTTTTTGACTTGAAAATGATGACAATGACCGATGATCACTTCCTTATGGCACGGCACATTCCACCAACTGACTTCTGCCTCTTCATAATTTTCTATTGTCCACGCTCCATCGCCTTAGGTAAGTCTCTAATGACGCCGTTTCGTCATATTTCATTCTGCGGTACACTTTTAAAATTACATTATCAAAGTATAAAAGTTTAAATCACTTTTGTATAACAAACCTAACAAGAAAAAAATAGATTTAGCATACGTTCTTAAATTTGATAAATAAACTTAACAGATTATGAGTAGGTACCTAAGTTAAGGGTGGGCATATAAAGTACACAAAGGGATTCCGTGAATACTCCAATTAGTAAATTAGTCTCAACTCTTTATGACATACTTACTAATGACCATACTTTCATACATATCACAACTTCTAAAAGAAAATATACCAGAAATACTAAATTAAAAAAAACTAATAAGTGCACAACGAAAAAACAAGCAAGTACTTCGGGAGTTCCATAAGTAGTGAGAACAGTGTCTATGATTCATAGATATCAACTGATCAATAAATGTAGTATATACGTATGTATAGCTTAATATAATAGCTATCTTTGGCTAAAAATTTGAATTTCAAAATATTTAATTACAAATAGATATATAGTACAAACAAATATAAGTCAATCTGGTAGACAAATGGAACACTGGTACAAAGCTATAATCAGATTTTCAATCAGTTTTTGCTTTTCTTTTTCTTTGGTTCACAGTCCTTAAGTTTCAGTTGGGCATCATTCTTCATCTGTTTACTTCTCTCCAGCAGAGCATTGGCAGCACCAACTTTGTTAAAATCTTTGTTCTGAAGGCCTTTACTGAGCATTTCCATGCCTTCGTACATCAAAGCATCTGCATTTTCCAAATATTGGGTATTCATTTCAATGTTTTTTCTCTTGTCTGCTATTGGCTTCAATATTGCTGCTTCTGCCTCAGAGGCAGAAAGATTTTTGGCAGCTTGTCTTTGAGATTCAATTCTTTTTGCATAAATGGCCCTTGCATTTCTGACAGACTTCAATAATGATGGATTGACAGGAAGTTTTGAAGGAACTCTTTGAAATAACAGTAACAATTATATACCATCAACTAAAATAAAATTCATAACCATTTCATAATAAGAAGTGTGGCATCCAAATGTAAAATTAGCCAATAAGAATTCCAATATAGTAACAGACAAAATATCATTGGACTATGGACTAAAGAGGCCTTCCTCATTAAAGAGAGAGAAAAACAGAAATTAACAAACCATTTTGAATTAACCCAATTTGCAGAACTCATGTTTTAAATGTTGTCACTTTCTACCCTTTTTGCATAGTTGTTATTTTGTTCTGTTTCCAATTGTTTGTATTACATCATCACACATATTGATTCTGATTGTTTCTTGTCTGTGCATGCATTTCACTTTATTTTAATTTTGCCTATGAATAGGTTGTTTAACAATGAAATATATGGCTCTATTTTACTTTTTGTTTATTCTTCAAATTTAGTAGCATGTGGCTCTTACTTTTTTTCATTTAAACATTATGTTATGGGAGTTACACCAAATTTTTAAAATTGTGGATATCAATTTATAAACTGGGTTAGTAGATGATGTTCCTAGAACTTAGGAGACCACATACTTCAAGGACTGGTGACAATTTTGATCTTGTAGCTGCAGCCTATTTCTACATTCCTAACTAATCTCAACAGCAAGCATATCAAAACTCAGGATATCCAAAAGAAGCATTGGTTGAATTATGAAGGAACTTGGCTTAAAACATTACAGTCTTCATAGCTTGCATGTTTTGAATGAAGATGACAATGATCAATGGCTTCAATTTTACTGAAATTGATGAAAATGCTGAAATTGTTGACCATATAATTTAGTATCACAAAGCAAGTTTTAAATTAAATGGCAGAGTTAATCACCATAATTGTGTTTACTCAATCTGATTCAAATCCACATGTGATCCTGGAGCATGAAGTAAACTTACCAGGAATTAATGTATGGATTGGAATTTGTAGTGATGGACTCATTGGCTTATTCTTTTTTGATGCAATGATTACTGTCAGACACATAACTTCAGATGCTAAAAGAACAATTTTTACCAGCCATTGCACATATGGATTTACATTATGTGTTCTTTCAACAAGATGGAGCTTCCCTTCACTATGCCATCAAATTGAGGGATTGGTTGGATCTGTTTTGACAAATCAGTGGATTGGTTGGTGAGGAACCCATTGGATATCCATCTCAATCTACTGATCTTACACCACCAAACCTTTTCATGTGGGTTGTGTTAAAAAAACGAAGTGTATCAGCACAAGCCATTCACAATTACAACATTTAAGAGAGACAATAATTGAAGATGTCAAAACCATAACATCAGAACTCTGCAGGAAAGTGACTCACAGTATTGTAGAGTGTGTCCAAGTGCATGGAAGCAGGCAGTAAGCAGTATGAACATTTATTGTAATGGACACATTTTTATATGTTTCAAAGCTCCTGTACATACTTTTACAATAAATACCAGGTGTCTCAAAATATATGCATAATAGGGAAAACTAAAGAATTTAAAAAAAATAAGTTTATTTGTTTAAATGTCTCAAAATATACACATAATAGGGAGAAATTCGTAATTGTTCAAATATAGTAAATGTAATGCAAGTTTATTTTAA
>JAUYWI010093131.1:0-12105 GCA_034780595.1 Parotoplana pacifica | reverse complement strand
TGAACAAAAGTGTTGTAAAGAATAAATTCAAGAGCAGCACACAGGTCCGTACAGGTGAAGTAAGAATAGTTCTTAGGTGGAATTGTTGGTGAATAAAAAGCTTTAGATGTAAAAAGATTGACTACAATGTAGTTAAAATTAGAATTTTAAAACATTTTACTAATCAGCTTACTCAACTGAGTATTGAGGCAAATTAGTATATAAAGTGCTGAAATCAAATGTGAGAAAAGAATGAGCTTTAATGTTATTAATGAAATCTAAAGAATTATCCACACTCCAATAATGACTAGTAATAATGATTTAAAATGAGTTTTTATACATTGTAGAGCAAGGCAAACAACTTTAGCTAAATGAATTGTAGTAATATTGGCAACGCCACTGATAAATCTACACTTGTGGGGTGACTTATTAGACTTAGCAGTCCAATAAATTTTAGGAATGTTAGCATCCTTACCAATTCTAATATTAAAATTATCTAAACAAATCTTATGATGTTTATGGTAAATGTCATCTGTGGAAAGATTACAAGTTTTATAAACATCATTGCCAGTAGTATACTACTCGCTAGTAATATATTTTTATTATTCAATTTATTTACTTTTTATAAATTTTAAAACCAGCCTATTTGCACGGGCTGGGGGTGATCTGCCCAAAAGGATGTAGGCTGGTTAAGGGAGCTTCCACTGCCCCGGATAAAAATGGTGAAGGTTGACGGCAGGAAGGGCATAAAAATCTGTCCCAACAACAAATATGATGTGCGGAGAAATGAAAATGATCCGCACCGGCGACCCCACCTAGATGTGGGAAAAGCCATGAAGAATAAGAAGGATCGCCGCTATCAGTTGTGCCTGCGCCATCCCCGACTTTTACTGACGATGTACTTTTTCCTTCTTCAGGGTTTACATCACGAGACCGATATGAAAGGAATTGTGTTGGGTAATTTCACCTACTCCGATGCTGGTCCTGGAATTCAAACTTTTGATATCACGGTAGGTTGGTTGACGCCGGGTCTGGGCTTGTTGGATATTTTGGCTGGCAGTCCGAGACAAATTGGTATTGATAACTTACGAACGTTATTGTTGTTTTTTGCAGGAAATACCACGTTCGTTTGATTATATTGAATTTGCAGTACTGAGCAACTACGGTAATCCCAAATACACTTGTGTCTATCGCTTGCGTGTCCATGGCATTCCAGCGAAATTGGAGGAAACGTAGAGCATTTATTTTTCTATGTGTGGGTACCCACTGCGTAATTATGTAATTTAACTTATTAATATTGGTGTAGGTCATTTCACATTTTAATGTTTGTTTTTTTTGGATGTCATTGTTGGAAAGGAGGAGTGCTAGTACTGATCCCTGTGGGACACCAATCTTCAAAGATTTTTTGGGCCCATTGTCTCCAGGATATAACGTATTTGTCGGAAAATGGACGGTGCGTTTGTCAGGTATGACTTTTAGAAGCTTGAGAGTTAACCCTTTATGCCAGACAGTGTCATATGCTGCTGGAAGATCAATAAATAAGGCACCACTCTTAAGACCGTCTTCACTATCGCCGATGACTTTTGCGTGTTGCCAGATTTTTGGTATCTTTTGATGTTCGATGCATGCTGAATGTATCTGTGTTGGAACCATTTCTTAGCTTTAGTGCTGAGATGAATGAAAAATTCAGGATTTATTTGGTTTTGTCCTGCGGTTTTACCAGTTTTAAGAGTCTTCAGGGCTTCATCAAGTTCCTCAGGTTGAACAGGTTGGCTTAGGTTGAGGTTCACTGGTTTTGTTCCATTCCGTTTTGAGTTCATTCTTGACTTGTCTGGTGAAGTCCTTGTCACGGTGTATGAACTACGTGGCTACTGTGGTTGGATTTGTGTGAGTTTTCTCGGTGTTTGCAGCTAGTCTGTTGAACCATCTCCATGCAGTGCGCCTGTCCTTCCATCCACCTTTCTCGTCTTGGTTGCAGTGTTTATTTAAGTGTGCGAATAACTCTTTAGCAGCTGATTGAACCTCTTGTGTGATTGTTGCTTCCCAGTGCTTCTTTGTTGCAGAATTGTGGGCCCTTGCAGCTCATGTAAGACACTCAGGTTTAGCCACCATAGCGTTTTCCGGGAATACTACGTGGAAATAGCTGAAAATCGTACCCCATGAACGTTGTTGTTGTTGTTGTATCTGGACAAATGGTGCAAACTCTTCGTGCAGAATTAAAATTTGTAAATCATGAATCTGTTGTTTAGATTTAGAATTTACTATGAATGGATAAGTTTTTGTGAAATGATCTACATACTTAGAACTAGGTATTTCAAATTTCTAACTGAGGTTTTATGAAATGAAGAAAGCTATGTATTTTGCCTTTCATTATTGATAAGTAGTAGCTATTTAAATTGCTAATTTACTCACTTTATTTAGCCCAGTTAAATCCAATTTTAAGCGACTGATTTGGAGGGAAATTAGTTTTACTTTCATCCCCAGAAAGGCTCCATGATGATAGTCTTCTGAAAAAAATGAAGTTATGTTAAATATCCTTCCTTCATGAAAAACGTCCATGAAATTAGGTACTAAATTTTTGACCAATGAGATAAATTGTTACTTCAAATGGCCATAAAATCCGTATTTGTTAGCAATCATGTCTGTTTCGGTTCCTATATACATATCTAATAAAAGCAAATTATGTTCTGTGAAAGCCTCAACAAAAGCCGTTGTAGCCAAACATCCCTTTAGAAGAAAAAAAACGCACTCAGGAAGAAGGCTTTGGAACTATTACCAGTAAATTTTGGGGGTACTAGGGGAATATATTCATCTGAACACATGACCACAGAAAGAGAATGGAAGCCACCTCAGAGAAACCGTGAATCCTTGGTCATTCATTCTTTCTCTTCTGGTCATAAGTATTAGTATTTGAACAATGCTACCCATGAGCAGGACTGAGTCTGATGATGTCGATGAAAAGTCCCTTGTAAACCAATACTTCTGTTCCCAACCCACCCAAATGTATAAATACAAATATAAAAACCTGTACCATTCAACTAATCAGTGAAAACTCATATCATAATGAAATAAATTAGAAAAACATTCGAGTATATTGGACAGTCTACTCTATGAATTCACCCCTTACCTTTTTTTATTGATAGTGTGCTCTAATAACCTTATTAAAATTTTTGATAATGTTGAATATTATGTGTTATAACAAAGGTGACCACCTAGATCTCATCAGCCTTTTTTGTAACTTTTAATTCAGAATAAGATAGATCTTATTTCTTATCTAATAAACTTTACATAGGTATCGATTTTTAAAGCAGATAAAATCTATTTTAGACTAACCATCGTCATAAGAGTTCTGTTCATGTTTTAATTTGGAAAAAAACTAAAATAACGGAAAACAGGCTAACCATATTCCGTGGCTAGATTTGAAATGAAAGAATTTTGTTGACATATTTTTAGATCGATTTTGACGAGTTGGCATGATCTTTCCCATGTTGTCGTAAATAAATTGGGATTTCATATTAGATAATGGTGGCCATGTTGGATTTCATTGGGTTACATAAGTTAATTCCATGTGTTAAGAAATGTGTACATATTGCATAATGAAAGCGGTTTAGCTCGAATAAAATTATCGTGACTGTGTCATAAGTTAATTTGTTATAAATTGTATATGCTTATAATTATATGCTTCCTCACAAGTCAGTAGAAAAATGTTCTCTGTTTGGATCAAAATAGAATTTGTAGTAATCTGTAAATTTTAATTTTCAAGTCTATAAGCCAATCGCTCTAAGTTTTATTTATCAGATTTAAAACCTTGGAAAGATTTACAAAAAGTTCAAATATGAATTCTTTATTGTTAACTAGGAGTGAGGTAGTATTCGGTAAATATGGTTTATCCATTACATAGATATATAATTTAATATCTATGGTATATAGATTCTTTGAAATCATAGAATAATTTTAAAGTGCTTCTACGATGAAAATGTTAAAATTGGTCTATGATTAGGATTCCAAGTATAAATGAAACTTGTCATTGTTAACATTATTCAATGTATTCTAAAGGCTGATAATTTTATCTTCGCTTTTTTGTTATTTTAGAAGTACATATCTGTGTATTATAGTGTAAATATATTGTAGTCAGATTTGCATATATTATTTTATTCTGTATAGCTAAATATATTATCTGATTAGTATTGAGAGGCAGCATAAAGAATTGAACTTCGTCCTACTACATATATTTCTTTATATTTACGTATCTATTGTAATACCATGAAATCCATGATATATATTAGTTTTGTAAGCCTAGATCTGATCTGTCTAAATCCTCTCATTTGATATAAACTCATACTGTACACGTATTGGTTATACCTACCTATGTATGTATATCTTTATCTAGAATTTTGATATTTCAATTTTATTTGTAAGCTGAGTGGAAAGTTTGTTATCCTCAAAATACAGACATTGATGACCCATTTTATGTTTTTCATTATTGTTGTTATGGCAACGGATAAAGAACTATGAAATTATATTTTATGGGTACCTGCCTAATGAAGAAAAATAAAAATAAAAGTACCAGGTCGTCAATTAAATCAATTAGAATGTAATATTAGGTGATTGTAAAAACATTACCATGGATGTACAGTCTGATCATAAGGCAACACCGTTGGTAGTCAACTTATTTATAATCACTAATACATCAATGTCTTTTTGAGAAAAAAAATTGGTTCATAATCATGGTACCAAAAGTAAAATTAAATGAAACATAATAGCAAAAGATACCTAATATTTATATTGTTAGCAAATGATGTTTACATATTATCTTAAATCTTTAGTTGTTTCTAACTCCTAAATCTAACCTATCTTGTGGTATTTACCAAATCGTATATAGGTGAACATGATCTTTCTACTCATACCATAGCCACTGGTCATTCTATTGATTTTGCTTATACCTCTATTTATAGATTAGGCGGGTTTTAGAATCTGCATTTATTAAACATAATCAAAACTCTCTCAACTTAAATAATGTTTCCTCAATAATATGTACACCGTTCTCTTGCTAACAATATTATCCAATCTATAACTATTAGGTAACTTTTGTTTCCCACTGCTTATTAGCTATATTTATCTTTGTTTGTTTAATTTAATTTTACATTTTTGTTTTACTTTTATATTTTCACTGTGAAAGTACTGTTTTTTTTCTAAATCATATGTTTATATCAAAATGTAGTCAGCGAAATTTAGTACCATGCTAAATAAATCCCTTATGAAAAACGGGATGCATCTGGAGAGAGGGATACTTTCTCAAGTCAGATCATCAGAAATAAGGCTTTATTTTAGATGTCCTGAAGACATATTTTGTGGTTAAATATCTCTGAAAGCTGCTATTCACAAATCACAATCTTCCGTTTTATCACATTTTACCTGGTTCGCACGCCATATTTTGTTTGTTCATTTGATTCAATTTGTCAGAAATTGAAGAGTTACGGCAAACATTACAAAAGTGTTTTTTGAGAAGTCATTCCTAAGCAACTACTGTAGAATGTACGTACATACATTCCAATATCGGCATTCATTTTAACTCGAATTTAGACATTGCTCTGCCTTTTAGTATGTAACGTAATTATCCAACACGCACGTTAATGTTTTTTGTCATTTTTCATGCTATCAGAAGTCGCAACTGAAGTTATTTACAGAGGATATCTAACAAAATTTTTGAAAAACGATATGTCATCATACAATTGAATTTTTTTTGCTAAAACCGAGTGAATTTGAAAGAAAAATTGGCTCCTAAAACCCCGAAAATTTAGATACTCTGAATATAGTTGCAGAAGATGATGGATGTAATATCATTCCATTTCACGAATTGTTTAAATGTGCGACCCTTTTCATTTGCTGACTTGGTCAGAGCGACATTGTTACAAATTAATAATTTTAGATCATTTTCTACCGGTTTGTCGATATTTTGACTTGGATAAAAGTATCTTTCATAATCTTCCACATAGAATTCAATTTAATTCTGGCATTTGATTAAACAGATAGAAAGATTTCTTTTAAACTAAATGCGAATCAAAAACTAAAAAAATATTTTATGAAATTTTTTTTAAATCTACAACTTGCAGCTTAGCAATAAAAAACACGAAAAAAAAAATTTAGACACCACCTGTTGTGGGAGTATTTATTTTGTAAGTTTAATTGTCGTAGACAGAATGGGTCGGTAGCACAGCAACGTGTGGATGTTAAACTGACACAGTGACCTATTGATTTTATTGAGTAGTTCCCTCGATTTGCATCAAACAACAATGACTCATACACGAGCCAACTAAATGTTGAATCACAATCAGTTTCACTAAAAGTCATCCAGAACTACAACGGGAAAATATGTTGGGTAATCATCGGAAAATGCAAAAACAAAACTACTTGAGTTTAAAATTTGAATTTTACATTATTATTACTTCAATAAAACAAAGAAAACAATAAAGTTTTATGTAAATTACAGAAATACATACAGAAAATTGTATTATTTACTGGAGTAGTGGATAATGCAATAGTAATAACAAATTTCAATACCATCGGGTATTAGTCCGGGAGACAGGTAAGATTTGATGACGGGAACCAGGTCCCAAGGTTTATCCATCTAACTACATACGTAGTCCTAGCTTCCAAACAACGGGAAGTGGACGTCTTTAATTGCGTGGGTGGTGAATGAGGCCTACAGGGGCCCTTTCCATGATACGTTCATATCGATCAAAAATTGCATAATTCAATTGGGTACTGACGGCTGTTGATGTTGCAAGTAGACAAATAGGCGTTGTCCTACGCTCACGGGAAATGCATTTTGCACACCTATTTGTAATGGTATTTTTTGTCAAAATTATGATTAAATTCAATACTACTTGCAAGTAACATGCATATAAAATATTTCTACAAAAATGTATTTCCAATGAAAGTAGGACCATGGGATTTTTTAATTACTTGTAACTCGTCAGAAGTCAGTCAGTACCCCGAATTTTGGAAGACAAAGAAAGCTTCCTCTTCCCAGTAACAGTTCAGACAGTCAACAAGCAGAATCCTAAGAAGATCACACCTTCGAGCACAGGAAGCTGAGAATCCCTAGGACTGCAAAAAGAAGATGAAAATGATCAATTTCAGAAGCGGTAGGTCAAGTCAACCTGCTTCATTGCCATCTTTGGGCATATCACGAGGGCGGATAGTAGCTTGGAAAAGAGCGTCACGGTTGGAAAAAGTGAGGACGCATGGAAGACACAGACAACGTTGGATGGACGACAACAAGAACGACCCCCTCCCGAATAAGATTGGCGGCGCAACGGATTGACGGGGTCACCGGAAGTAGACGGTGACTTGACGAGGACTACTGGCCTCATCCACCACTTAAACAACGACAGACATCCATTCCCAGCTACTGGAACACACATAATTGGTTAGCTTTTCAACTACCCCGACCCACCACCTCTCTCCCATGGCTCCAAGTCTAAATAACTAATTTCAATACCATTGGGTATATTCAATATACATTACATTACCTTATATATTATACTATGCACAAAAATAGTTGTGTACCCATGTTTCAGTTGAATAACTACATTGTCTATAATAACACTGATATAATATTATGTACAGTCAAAGAAACAACATTATACAAAAAAATCAATTACAATGGATAAAATACATTAATTTCATTCAATAGGTTATACTTCTATCGGAACCCAAAAAAACACAATAATTATCAACATTATTCTTAATATTATGTAAGCTCATTTGGTGTGTAACTTGTCGTCAAATGAACAGTCGCTAATTCATCCACAGTCAGAACATTATTTAACCAAACATTAATTGGGGGAAATCAATAAAATCGATCGATATCACTGTTCACCTCGTCATACAATCCACTCCGGCTACGTCGTCAGCAGAACAACAGTCTTAAAGTTCAACAATTGAACAAAACATTACAGTCAATAATAATAAGAGACAGTCAAAAAAAGAAGAAAATATTATGTCGATAGTCTCCTAAATAAATTACCCATTAGAAACTTTTAAAAAAAACTAATATCATAAAATATTTAATTCCCTCGAAATGATAATGTAGCGAGGAGTCTGTATTCAAAAATGCCTCCGCATGCCATCTATTACATCCGTCCGTTGCTGTAGAGAAAATTACGTTAGCTCGCTCGGATAATATGTTGCACAGACAGCCAGTTACATAAGGAAGGAAGGCTTGCATTCGCTACTACTTGACACAACATACAGGATGGCTGGTTGGGTACAGCGCGCAGGGGTACATTCAGTTGCCCAAAAGACTTCAAATGTACGACTAAATATTCTTTTCTTGTGGCTGTGTACTAGCTGGCCTGCCAAACACATTCACATAAAAGTAGATTCCCCCCACCTCACACAACCTACCGCATGCCTAACTACTCCTCACGATGATCAACTTCAAAACAGTACAAAGAATGACTCATCAGCCAGACGACACATTTCATTTGCATACCTGAATTTTACCAAACACAACAACAACGTTATAAAACTCGTCATATCTTCTTCTACATAATTATGTGTGTGTATGCACACTAAAGTAGCCATATTTCATAGAATTAGAAATCGAATAGTTCGTCAACAAAAGCACTGCAGCTCAGAATAAGCAGCAACCAAGGTAAAGAGAGACTGCAACGCCATCTCAACTCCTTCCTAAAAGGCAACAACGGCCGCGTCCAGAGTTCAAAATCGACTGAAACTACATCGATGCACAACAAAAAACAATTGTTATCGTGAGTCATAACAACAAGATGAATGAATAATCGCAGGTGAAAATACAGAGAGAGAGCTACTGGCTGTCTGTCTGGCGAGGTTGAAGCAAAGTAATGAAACCATCGGTTACCTAGTCTATCGCCCAAATCGATGCCAATCCCAACTCTGGTTACGTAACAGTTCATCCGTCTAATGCCAGCAACACGCGTACTGAATGATGAAGCTCTCCCCCCTTAACAAAAACGCTACTTCTGCATCACCAGAAGTAATATCATCAGCATAAAAAACATTAGAAACAATACAAAGAAATGGAGTGCTGCCTTGGATACTGAGTTAGCAACAACAAAAATACGATGACAAAATGACAATTATTGTATTAAACGAGATTAGTTTTATTCTAGAAGAGGAAGAAAATGCAGAAATCTGTGTAGAATCGGTACGTCATGCAATCGATTAGGTAATGAAATTTATATGCAGTTATGTATATATGTAATTATGATTAAGCCATTTTGACCAGTGAGGTAGAAAAAAATCAATGTTTATCTGTGTAGAAACAATATCTACCTATGCCACCCGAGTTCGGTTGTCAATAATTTCGCAAACAACTGGACAATAAATGCTATAAAAAGAAATAGTAACGTTGACCGCCTCTCCACCCAATCAGCTTCGTATTTTGAAGCATTTTGGCGTTTCAAATGACTTTTAGACCCAAGCAGGAGAACGCCCGCATGAAAATCAATAATTAGGGCGGCATAAATGAAGAATACTACAGAATAGCTAAATTGTCAGATGACATTTTTCTACAAATGATCATCATCGTCGAAAAAGCCCTAAATTCAGGGTACTGATGTGGCGTGGTCGGCCATACGTTCACAGGAAATTTATTATGTAATTTCTATTAAAATTATAATTAACTTCAATACTACTTGAAAGTAACATACACATAAAATAATGACTTTAATACTAATAACGTTACAAAAACGTATTTCCCATAAACGTAGGACCACGCCATTGTTTTACTTAGTTGGATAAACGAGATAGGTATTTTAACATTAGGAGGACGGCAGCTCCCAAAACGTCCCAACAGACGGGCACATTTTACATCTCTAATAAAGTACTACCACCTTAGGATGTCAAACCTGTTGTACTTGATCTCAATCTCTCACGAATCGCGCACATGTAGGATTGAATGCAGCAGCTACACAATGTATAGCGAGACTGCAGCCAATCTGCTGTGCAATCTGCTGTCAATTCATCATTTGTCGTCGTCTGTCTTATCCAAGATTGGGGTTCAGCAGACCGCCTGGCTGGTCTAACCAACAACTGGAAATACTGGTGATGGATGGCACACCAGATCTAGTACAGTCCCACCTACATATTATCATTGGAAACATTGTACAAACTATCAAAACACGAAACTTCTTAACCCTCTTGGTGGTCACCAATAAACAATTTAACCCCGCCGTGGCCACTGGAGGCGGATAATTCACACTTCCCTTAAATCGATCGATTGGGGGTGAAATTCGATTCACAGGCAAAGATTTGATATTTGTCAGCAATTTAATGTTTTTTTAAAGAAAAACACAAAAGTTGAGGTCATCAAGTCCAACAAGTGAAAATTATCGATTTTTTTAAAATGATGAACACTTACAAAGAACCTTTTGTTTTTATAAAACACAATTTTGGCCCAACTTCATTTTAGGACGGTTGCGATCTTCGATGACTGCTCAGACGCCAAAACTGTGTCTACCAAAAATTCTACACATACGATGATGCAGCCAAATGTCATGCCAATAGACCGGAACGTTCCTAAACCGTCCGGCAACATGACTGTGTGCTAGGGAGGCGGGTAAGAAAGAACTGAACACTAGTTACTAAGGAGAGGGCCTTATGGGAGACATTAATTCAGCCGGTGATACTGAACAAATGTAGTCTGGAAGATCAAAAGTAGGTCAATCAAGAAACCCGGAGCAGTTATTGAACTCTCCCTCTCTCTCTCTTCTCGTCTTCTATCCAGAATACTGATTGTCTGGAGAAAGACAGCAGGACCTAACTGACATCATTCAAGATGGCCGCTTCAAATGAGATAATTATGTCCACTAGAATGTAGGTCAAATAGGTCAGTTAAAAGGTCAGAATAATCTGTACTTGTTGTTATGCGTCAGCAACAGAAAGCAAATTGATCAATGTCTATGATGCAGTACTTGTCAGCCAATGTCTAGCCTGAGTAAAGAATGCAATGCAAACTGAAAATTATGGAAAACTGAAACAGCTGCAACATCTAATCCACAGAGTAATAATGGTGAGTCTGAACGCTTTATAATTATTACTCTGTGGTCTAATCCATTGAGTAAAAAATTTCATAGAAATCAATAATATCTTAATAATGAGTGGTTAGGGTTCAGTTGCTTGCCATCAACTCTGAGTCACTTCTTATGGTAAGTAGAAAGCCTGGACACACGGTCACCGATGACTGCAAACTTCACGCATGAGTGGACTGAGACCGTCCAGCCGCAACAGTTTGGCAAACTCCGTCATTCGAATCTCGAGGGTGCGGATGTCAATGAAAGCCATCAGGAGGCGCGGATAGAGCCTGGAGGTGTTGTGGTAGCCCATCCGGCTGGTCAGGTAGCGCTGCAGGAAGACAAGGTAGGCACTCTGCGCCGCGTCCACCGTGGGGCGCAGTTGAGGGGGCAGACACTCCGTGGAGAAGAGCTTCAGGGCCAGCATGCACACGCGAATGTAGTCATCATCATTGGCCAAATCCTGCACACAAACAAAGACATGGCTCAATAGGGTGACTTCCAACAAAGCTTTCTTAATTTTGGTACTAACATTTCTACTTCAATATGAGGCGTTACACACAGAGAGACATCACAAACACATTATCGTTTAAAAATAAAAGTGGCGTATTGGCACATTCTATAATACGCGATACACCAAATCTTAAAAAGAAAAGAATGGACATAACTTGTTGCACTTCTTCCTGAGGCATTCCATTGTGTTGCACTTCTTCCTGATTCATTCCATTGTGTTCCACTTCTTCCTGAGACATTCCATTGTGTTCCACTTCTTCCTGATTCATTCAATTGTGTTCCACCTCTTCCTGAGGCATTCCATTGTGTTCCACTTCTTCCTGATTCATTCCATTGTGTTCCACTTCTTCCTGATTCATTCCTTTGTGTTCCACCTCTTCCTGAGACAATCCATTGTGTTGCACTTCTTCCAGAGGCATTCCATTGTGTTGCACTTCTTCCTGAGGCATTCCATTGTGTTCCACTTCTTCCTGATTCATTCCATTGTGTTCCACCTCTTCCTGAGGCATTCCATTGTGTTCCACCTCTTCCTGAGGCATTCCATTGTGTTCCA